>DWNA01000473.1:0-23153 GCA_018249835.1 Heliconius besckei | reverse complement strand
ATTATGTATGTAAAAGTGGTTTTCGATTCCACATGAATAAATATATATTTTTAGGTTGAATCAATTCTTTGATTGACATTTATTTTGATTCCGAAAACACCGTTTATCCACATTCCAAACAGTCATGTCCCCTAATAGGTGCCGCCACAAAACATTCGCCGACTACTTCGGAGAGGAGGCGCCGTCGTGCGTGTCGCGGTGCGACGCATGCGCCGACGAGCGCTCCGTACGGCGCGCGCTGGACCAGCACCAGCGCCGGGCCATGAGCGCCACGCTCGGCCACGGCGGGTTCGTCACCCACGTGGACTCCTCCGACCTCTACGGCGAGGGACGCTTCGGACAGAGGAGGTAACGTACAAACTGTTCTTATTCATTATTCATATTATGTAAAAGAAATACTTATCACTTGGCAACTTTTACAGTAGAATTGATGTGGAATGGAATTATAGCATATAATAGAAATGTATTTACTTATAATGTTTGTGAATTAAAATATTATTATTTATATTAAAATTTAATAAAGTTGATAATCATATACCTACTGTTTAAATTTAGTAAAATAACAGTTCTTGAATACAAATTATGATAATGCTTTACAGTGTTGCTTGTGCTATTGACAATAGCTAGCACAACAAATACAAAATTAACATATTAGATAGGTAGGACATTGTTATGAAACACTTTAAATGGTTTTAAGAATAAGATGTTTAAATTTTATTTTAGTTTAATGTATATGTTGTTTACGACTACAGGGAGACAGAGTCGTACTATGGCGACGGTAGCGGTGAGTCTGACGGTGAAAGTGAACGTCGCCGCGTCGCAACTGAGACTAAATCGCTTATAATGCAGGAATTCGCAAACAGAAAAAAGAATCTTGAAAAAGAGAAATTTAAAAATAATGATGAAGAATCAGCAAAATATTCCAAGTGTAAAGCAGCAGAAAGTACTGGGAAAAAGGTATTTGATCCTGCCTACTTAGTCTCGAACAGCAGTGTTACGGATATATTTTGGACCTTGTTATGGATACGTATATAAAAATAACTGTATCGGTTCTAGTTATATTATTTAAATTTTTGAGAAAAATATTTTTTAATTCACAAGTGGCTTTATACATCGTTGTAACAAAGTCGATTGTTTTTTGTAAAAATTTGTTGTTTTGTCTAGAATCTGTAATTTCTAGTATCAAAAGTTTTTTGGGCCGTCAAAACAACAATTATTTAAACCCTGCCTACATCTGAAACTGCGAAACAGTTAAGTCGGATTCGATTATATTTACGGTTTCTATGTTATGTGTTTCAGGAATCCGATAGTTTCGGTTACGATATCAAAGCTCCATATCATCCCTGGTCCTAACAAATTTAATAAACATATGTTAGAAACTCAAAATGTCTGTTGCAGGTCAATGGTTTAACAATAGCTGGACGAGAAAGTTATCTATCCTTGCTTACCGATGCCTTAAGAAATAATCTTCAAAGTTTAAAAGACATTGACGAACCAAATAAAGAACTATCGCGACGTGATGTCGAGCAGTGTGCGGTAGAATTAGAATATGACGCATTTTCAAGGAGTACCGTCATAAGTTTATACAGACGAGCTATGACGAAATTGGTAATGAAATACTTTTATTAGTTTAAATGTGTTATTCCACAAAGATGAAAAATATAAAAAAATTTTAACCTAGTGGGACTCGAACATGCGCCTTGTAAAGCTTGAACGGTCTCCAAAAGGTCATTCGCTATAATTTTTTCATATTTTCTCAAAAAAAAGAAATGGGTAGGTAGGTACATTTTCTTATGCATAAATAATAATAAACATAATCACGTGAAATAATTTTAGATATCATCTATAAAGTCAAGCAAAGACAATTTATATCCAGATTTGAAAAAATTTGAGCCCAAGCGTGATACACTTGCTGATTTCGTAAAAGATTTTGAAAAAAATCGTCAGAATTCCTACGGTTTTATGACAGCGTCAGAACTCGAAAAACGTATGTATTTTTATTTCAATTTTTTAAAATAATATAGTTCTGGTCTCAATAAAAAATTATAATAAATAATTTACCTTAGATGGTGTGGAAAAAAATGAGCAGCGTTCTCTTTCAAAAGCTGATAAAGAAACTAGAAGAAAGGCTAATTCATTTAAAAGAGATCCTTTAACACAAACAAAGCTGCAAAACTTTTTTTCTACAAAATCGTCTCAAGAATCTCCAATCTCTGACGACAGTGAAGATGAGGGAGGCTTAGTTATAGCGGAAAATGCGAGTCCTTCTGGCGACTCTACATTTATACTGCAAGATGAGTCTATAAATAATGCTGATAAAACTTTAAAAATCGATAATTTAAGAGATAGCTCTAAAGTTAAAGATTCAAAAACGTTGGTTATAAATATAACTTTACAGGGTATACCCAAAAAAAGTAATAGTGATGACAAAAAGGATTATAAACAAATAAAGAAGTTTGAAGAATCGGCCAAAGAAATAAAGAAACCAACAGCCAAAAGAAAAATTAAAGCACTCTTTGGAGAATCCTCTGATAGTGAAATTGAACCAGAAGACATCAAAAAGTGTAAACTTTCACGAGATAAAGTAACAGCTAACAAATCCTCTTCTGATAATAAAAATGAAAAATATAAATCTAAACATTCTAAGAGAAAACATAGACATAAAAAATCTCCACATTCAGATACAGAAATTGAAAAGAATACACACAAAACAATTACTTCTAAAGATGCTGCGGAAAATACTCTTATACTGGATTCCCACAATGTTTCTAATGAAACTGAAAATACCGATGACACGTCCATAGAAATGGAAAGGAATGAGGTGGATGCTTTAAAAAATAATAATTGTAATGACTCTTCAAATTTGATAATTGATCAGAATACAACAGAAACAATAAACTTTGTTGATGATAAGTCATTTAATAAAGCACAACAACTGAGTTTAGAAGCCGACAAAGTGTTACAAGAGTTAAAACAGTTCTCTGAAATTAAACCTGAGCCAGTTATTGAAGAACACATTTCTACTAAAGATAGAACACTTGATGCTAAAAGTTCTGTTGTGATATCTAAATCACCTAATGTTACAAAAGAAAAAGAGAAAGCAAAACTTAATGTACCAGAAAAACACAAGAAAGAAATAAAGAAAGAACCAAATATACCAAAAAAAGAGCATTCAAATCATAAAATTAAAATAAAAAACGTTTCTAAAGGTAAAGAATCCAAAAGTAGAGAAAAGAAAGCGGAGAAGGTGGATGTCGCCAGTTTAGTGGTTAAGTTATTGATGCCTTACTACAAGAAAAAAAAGATAAGCAATAGGGATTTGTTCAAAATTACCGCGAGACATATAGTGCATCAATTACTCGCTATACAAGTTACTGGTAAGAACATTTGTAAACTTTTTTAAGTACAATTTATTTGAGGCTGTAAATACGATGCTGGTAGGTTAGATAGAGTTCAGCCACTCAACTCGCAATCTATCAAGAAGATTAGAGTGTCAAGACTAGGTCCCCTCTGCCTAACCTGCTATTTGCGGGATGCAGCATGAAGCTAAAAAAAATCAATTTAGTTAATATGTCACAATCAATTAGTTGAGAATGCCATTACACTAGGTTAGTCACTGCCGTGTGGGATATAGCGTGAAGTCACAATGATTAGTGTCAAAATTTTAAATATTGAATGAACAAGATTGAAATGAACAATGAACAAGATTAATCTTGCTTATTGAAATATGTAAAATACATATATGTATTTCTTTTATTGCAGAAGAAGCAGCGATAAACATGTTACTAAAAAAAACATTCAGTAAAATTACTATTGACAAGGAAAGTGACTTAGACAGTAAGTTAAAGTTAAGTAATGACATGTAATTTATTGTTTTTTTTATTATATTTATTGTTAGGCACGGTCGTGTGCAGTTTAATAAAAGTTATTATTATTGTATGATGTTAAAATAAAAATTTTATTTTCACAATTATTATTGATTTCAATTATTTATTTAGCTGTTACATAATGTCTCATTAGTAGTTGCAAATACATTGATGGATATTTTTTAAATGTGTTTAATGTGAATTAAGTATTAGATCTATACATATATTTTACTTTAAATTTGCTTATTTTTATTTATTTATGTTGTTAATTTCTTATGTAATATAAAATGTTATAAACACATATATTTTTATTCTAAATATTATAGATTTAAAATAAAAGTATATTTAATTACGCGACAATTGTGGGTTCGGTTGTGGGTTGTGGGTTACAGTCACACCCTTGTACAACAGAAATTCCGTTAGAATAATCTATTTGGATTCAATAATCTATTTGGATTCAATAATCTAACCTAGTGTGGCAGACCAAGAATGCGACTGTACATGTGGAGCTTGAGTTCAATTCCCACTTGGTTGAATGAAATATTTTCAAATACAGGTTTTGGTTACGAGGCGAATAGAAATATTATTAACAAAAGAAGGAGAAATTTGGGACTCTCAATTTTATTATTAATATGGATATCAAAAATAAAAATTCTTCATTTATACATAGAACATGTATGGTAACCTTTATCCACGCCCATCTCCAATTCATAGTCAGTGCAGTATATGTTGAATATAATTATAAGACAATTAGAACACATCTTTTTTTTATCTAAATTATTGTACTGTAAATTGAATTCTCTTTTATTTTAATGCAATCTCTTCATGATCAAAGACCATTTATATCATTCTTGTTAACAGGGACACATCATGTAGATAAACTGTAATAATCTTGAACTTACATAAAAGGCAATAATAATATTTTAGAAAGTTTCTGTAATTTTGTACTAAAGTGATTTCTGAAAAAACTATAACATAAATGATTGAATGAACGTATTTTGGGGAACGTATTTGGGAACCTAAAGTAACCATGTGTTGAATATTGGTACATATCTCGGAATAGATATTCCGTGAGTTTTATCTAAACTAGAGAAACTGACGACCAGTAACACAAGCTCAGAGGATAGCCTCTGTATTAATACTAGAATGTATGAATACTAGAGTCAGTCTTAAATAAATAGAAAGTATATTTCTATGTATTTAAGTAATCCTTATTTTATTTGTACACTTAGATGGAGTTTACTTAGATCATATTGTTATTATTAATATTGTTTAAGCAAGCTGCTATAGCAAAATGTAAAAAAAAACCTCTATTATTGTATACATTAAATACTATTACGTTATATACAAATAATATATGATATTTATTTTCATATGAAGACGCGAGGTAAACATCCGTCTTACATTTGCTATTTGAAGTACTTTGCGAGTTACATCCATAAAATTAAAAATGAAATTATATTACATTTAAAACTCATCGATTATATGTGTGCATAATATTTTGATATAATTTACTTATTGTAATTATTTAAGTATCTAATAGGAAGTTATATCCGGAGCGCGCGCCTCTTGCCGGCGCAGGAGGCACCGCGCGGCGTCCGCGGGGGGCGCGCGGGGCGCTTGCGGTGCGGCGTCTCGGGTTCAGGCGGCGCTGACGACGTCACGAGGTTGCGCGCGTTGCCGAACGACGTCTCCAGACCGATGGTCTCCTGGAACTGCTGGATACGCTCTACTAGCTCTTCGTCGTTCTCTATTAGCTCTTCGATCTGGAATATAGTTTTATTATATCATTAAGAAAGATTGAAGAGAATTTAATTTATAATTTACTAACTGTTATCTGCGACATTCGAATAGAAATAACTAAGCGCGTAACTAGCAAAATTATGGCCAGTAAAATGTAGACAAAAATTATATTCTTACTTGATAAATCAACTATTTAGCGCAAGGATATATTTTTTTAATTCCCTAGAACAAAACAAACCCCTGAGCTTACAGTATAAGTTCAATAATATCGTACTTAATAAATTAAAGAATTTTAATTCAAAAATCCAGAATTTTATCATAAAAAAACTCAACCGCATGTAACACAGGACACTTGTAACTACATTGGATATGCACTAGGAGATACATGTAGGCCGTTCTCCACGGAGCTACTAATATTTTAAGGCGATAGAGGCAGATCCGCCGAGGGTCAGGTGTATGTATGTATGTATGTACAGTTCAGGAGGCTTAAGGTGAGGTTTTTGTGTGAATGATTATAAAAGTAGAGCCAAAAAAGTTTACTATTATCTAATAATAAAACAGTCAATAAAAAAAACTATATAAATAAATATTTTAATTCTTCGTCGAACATTCCATCCTCATAATTTTAGGGTTCCGTATCTTTTAAAGATAAAAGAAACCTTTATAAGATCACTTTGTTGCCCGTCCGTCCATCTGTCTGTCAAGAGCATTTACCTCAGGAACGTTTATAAACAAAATACTTAGATCTACGGTCTCTTGATTTCCTGAAAAATCGCATTTCTACATTTAGTTAAATAAAGATATAGCTGTTAATATCGCAAATATGCGTATTTTGACACTATAAATGGAATCAAAATTAATAGGGTGCTTCCGGTAGACCTAGAATTATTAAATTTGGCAGCTAGCTACAGGAAAAAAATTGAAATTATATGTTTGTAGTTAAATCTTAAAAAATAATAGGCTTGGCTTAAAAGGGGGGGAAATTCGATATTAAAGCTGCAAGTTCAAGTGAGGTATCATATGAAAGGGCTAAGTTGTCTAGCTATGTTAAGCTCAAGATAGACCGTGGACTGTGTGTTCGTAGCATTGATGAGTATGTGGCGTACCTCGTGCTGGTAGTCGTTCAGCAGGTCGGTAGCAATGCGCACGAGGTAGGCAGTCAGCTGACCGCCGCGCCGCCGCATGTGCGCGTACAGCCGCAGAACGCCCGGCACCAGCTCCTCGGCTACCGTGCGCTTCATTTTCTATACATTATATCATAATTATCATTCAAATGTGGGTGTGCCTATTTCGCAGTCTTGTGTGTGTAATTTGGTTTAAAAATAATATTTTATATTTATTTTTTTATTTTAAAATCATATGTGTATTGATTTCTTAATTTATTCACGCACAACGTGAATTTATTTCATAATACCGTACAAGTTTTCAAGAGGTTTAAATAAACTTGCTTTCTTGGACAGACAATGACAAGTTGTTTTCAAACCGATCAAAAATGGCATAAAACCTCTAAATGACCTGGATCCTAACAATATAAATAGGATTATTTTATTTTTAATATTAAATGATATATTTAATTATTAATCTATTATATATGTATTATTATTACTTATGCGCTAATTTGTTTTATAATATACAATGTACAATATATTTTTTGTCAATTGATAAATAAGAACATAGAAAAAATTTTATAATCGTCCAGGCACAAAAATCTTTTTTGGATTGAATCTACTTAAGTCATAATTAACTTTGTATAAGAGAATTGATGCAAAACTTGTTTATTGCTCATTTCCATGTCGCTTAAATTATTAAGTGCGTTTTAATATAATAATACTATCATAAAGTATCATTACACTATCTTATAATATTTTGCTTCATAATTATAAGTATAATTACGTATTACAAACAAAAAATTTAAACTAGGAATATAAAAGTTTTGCGCAATTCACATTATAAAAAAATATTTACAACAAACTCTAACAACTAATTGTACCTCTTCTTTATCCGTGAAAATCTAGGACAGAAAAAAATACTTAGCTTGTGACTATTTAAACTATTGTGAGGATTATTGTTTTGTAATGCCGTCATGTAAAATATTAAACCCAGTATTCTACATTATAATTAATCAGCTTTGAGAAGCTATTATTTGTAGTTATTGCATACACTATCGAAAGCTTGATATAATATGTATGTGTACATATGTTTTTATATATACATATAAATTTAGATAAATACAAGCTATATAAAATATCTACTATTTAAAAAAGTACGATATATATGTATACATAATGCTTGTTTTGACATAACTTACATGAGATACAATATTTGTAGTGACGCGCTCTTGGAGGTCATCTAAATCTGCATCCCCACCTTTCTCTGGTTTTTCTATAAATATAATTATAATCACTTGTTTATAATTTTATGTATAAAATACTAAATACATACATTCATGTCTTCACACTATATATTTATTTTTCTTTTGCTTAAGTTCCAATTCAGGAAGCGATTTGTATAAGATATGACAGTCAAAAAAGTTTATTTTTTAAAGAAAAGTTTGGTTAGTTAAGTTCATGTTTTTGTAAAAACGAAGCATTCTGCCACTCAACGTAATTATATTATCGTCTTAAAAATAGGACGTAAAGTGGAGAATATGGTATCTTTACCCAAGATTCCTTCTGCTTTCCCAGCTATATGTTAAGCTATTTTTTTCAGTTAAAATTAAAGTAAATATAAGTAAATCGAATTACTTGTATGCATTTTTCAATTAACTTTAAAGTTATAACAGCTAAATAAAAAAGCTAAACTTTAATAGCTTTAAAAAGCGAGTAGAAGCGACTTTAGAAAGCGACACACCGACAGGTGTATTATAATTTTTTTACAAAGCGGTAAGCGACCGCACAGTAGTGTAATAGTATCCAGCATGACGACCTGCAGTGGTGTCGGCAAGTCGTTGTCGGCCACATCCCTGAGTTATAATACGGTACTGTCTAGGAAGCTTGATGCCGGAAGCCGCACAGCAGTGTGATGGTGTCGAACAGGGCGGCGAGCAGTGACGTCGGCAAGTCGTCGTTGTCGGCCATCTCGTCGCACCCCTCCGTACGTTATAGTACGCTACTCACTAGGCAGCTTCATGCGCGGGCCGCATAGCAGTGTAATGGTGTCAAGCAGAGCGGCGTGCAGCGACGTCGGCAAGTCGTCGTTGTCGGCCAGCTCGTCGCACATGTCGGCCGCGTGCTGCAGGACCTCGCGCGAGAGGCGACATTGAATGTTCAGTTTCTGTACTAGCGACATACGCTGCAGCATTATGTCATAGATCAGTTGACGCGCGTCGAAGGTAATTGAATCTGCAACCGATCATCCATAAAGGTAAAAATATTAAATTTAAATACGAAAATATATTTTTTAATTTCTTATGTTTTCTTCCATTCTTCCATTCACTTTTGAGACATTGACATCCCATCTCATCCCACAGAAATATTGTTCATAAATTACAATTAAATACTTTCCAACTGTGTTAAAAACAAAATGAAACAATATACCTGTATCTTGATTGTTGTAATATAACACACAATCGACAAAGTGATGGTAAATCGTATCTACAGTAAGGCAGCACGACACGTAGTATTCAGCCGGCTCGCGCACGTCGTGGTCGTCGTCCGCTAGCAAGGCGCAGTACCTATAGACATAATAAATTATTACTTATTTATTTATTTTAGCTTCATATTTCTTTGTATGAATCTAGCGTATAAGATATTCTTTATTTGCTTTTACCAAATTGAAATATTTTATATTGAGTGGCGCATTTTAGATTCTTTTTTGGCTTTATTTTCACATATATACTATTTAACTTCTGTCGTCTGTAGTTATTTAGAAAATGTAACATAAAAACATAAATAAGTTTTAACAAGTATATAAGAATTTCAACGTAGCTCAATGACGATGTATGACTTAGTGGTCATAGCACTTGGGGCGCGGGTTCAAATCATCAGTTTAATGTAGTGGACGGTAAAAATTTGATACATTTTACAAAAACGAAACGTAAACTAATTTCTTTGCCTAAGGCCGGAATATCTATCTGCCGTATATATAGAGTCTATCCTCTAAGAAAATTGGACATTTGCATGATAATTTCCACATGTACTTGGCTTATCTAAATAATATATTTACTAGGTATACATTTGGGGCATGAATGACATATATTAAAAGTTGTGGGTTTGAGCTGTGCCACTTAACATGCATGCAAGAACGTTGGTTGCAGAATGAAGCTACTTAGCACTAAGTTTTTCAATGGCGTAACTCAAATCTGTGCTTTATTATTATTTAAAAATATTTAATGCCCCTAGCGGATATCGATTTTACAGCCATCGTGTTGAAAACTGATATAAATGAAAGTACCGGTAATACAGCGGCGTGCGCAGCCGCAGGTACCCGGCGAGCAACAGGCGTGTGAGGGCGCGCACGGCCGCGCGCCGCAACGCCGCCTCCGCCCGCGTTGCTAGGCAGCCGCACATCGACTCCATTAACGGCTCCACTATGCACGAGTATCTGAAGAATGTCATTATCAATAACCCCTCCTTTTTTTATTCTCGCATATAGTAGGGTAGCCAGGAGGAGGCTAGTATTAACTTATTAAGGCACTTCCGCACAATTTTTGAGATATTGCGTATTGAGTGGATTCACGTGAAGAATTTATAAGTACTCGCCAAAGTATTATGTAACGCAATGTTTGAAAGTTTCAATGCCCTTGTAATACAATGTTGTGTTGGGTTCTTGTGTATCCCTCCTCCTTCTCCCTAACTAACTATATTGCTGCCTATATCCTTAACTAACTATATTGCTTATTATTTTGTTGAGTTTCTTGTCGGCTCTTCTCTGCAGAACTGCTTTCCGAACCGGTGGTAGCTTTTTGCTGACATGTACATTCGACGATTCAAAAGTGCTTGTAATAGTTTATTTGAATAAAGATTATTTTGATTTGGATTAGCGTAGAAACGACGACTTACCGGTAGTAGTATTATATAAGCATAATATTCCATATGTATATGGATGTATCGTAAAAAAGGCATTTGGCGCAGGGAGCAGGGATACAGCGCAAAGCTGTATTAAAATATAGTTGTAAAATTTCGAAAAATATAAAGGAAAAGGCCTACTAACTTGTTGCTTTTATTCACCATTAACAATGCAATGTAAATATGTTGTTTGAAACTCCATCCTTGTAGCGCAATCTAATGTTTTACAAGACTCTCCATCTATAAATATCTTGTGTAGAGAATAGAGTTATATAAAAAAATCCTACATCTAAAACTGTTGACGTATCTTAATTATTTTTTTTAGGTATGAGTTGGAATAATTTTTTCTTATATGCTGCTCCCGTAGAAGAAGCGCAGATGCTTCCACACTGTATATACTAATAGATACAATGGGATATGAAGTTAGTTAAAATAATTAAAAAAAGATACCTAGTGCAAATATCAGTGAGCGCCAACAAGGAGTTGTGTCTTGCAGATATGGGAGCGGAGGTGTCGTGCAGCAGCGCGGCCAGGGGTGGCGCGAGCGCGGCAGCGGCGTCCCGCGAGCGCACGCACAGCCTGCCCGCGCCCGCCACGCATTGGCCGAGCTCGCGAGCGCCCCACTCTGTAGAAAAATAAACACTTTCTTTAATTTTATTCCTAGTTAACAGGGTAAGTAGATAGGCGGAAGTATCGTATCACCACAAATTAAAATGATCCTAACTATCTAAGTCTCTAATGTTCGTACTTACGATCTTATGAAACGGAGCATTCACGTTCATTGACTGCGCCGTGCTGATCGGGCACTAGCTGTATGTGCGTAGAAGACGATAGAACCATCTAATTAGAGTACAGTCGACGAGTCGCGGCGGCCGTTAACTGTATATATAGCTGCGCAGATTTGATTTAAGGATTTTTTTACCTTTGATTATTTACTACTTTGGGGACAAAGAACAAGACGTAAAAGTTCAGGAATCCTGACTTGTATATATATCCCGACGTGTATTCCGACTATACAGTATTATAGTAGCCGCCCGGCTACAACTCATTGACCATACTGAATAATCACATAGCCAATATATGGTAATTTAGCAATATATGGTATTTTGTAGTATAGGTAAACGAACCAGGTGGCGGGTCGGCCAGTGCCGTCAGAAACAGTCGCAGCAGCTGCGGCGAGGGTGGCGCCGGCGCTACTAGCGACACGTCCGCCGCTCGCAACCATTCATCTGCCTCCACCACGCCTCCCGCCAGAGCGCGACTCTCAGCTAACAAGCAACATCACACCAATAAAATTATAAATAATTTAAATTTTATAGCAGAAGGAACCTGGGAACCTCATGTTAATACACTTTCGTTTCCCACTTTCCGCTGAATTCTCGAGGCTTGTTGAATGGCGGAACTCAACGCCGAAAAATTATAACAATAATTGACAGATATAAACAAAATACAGAAGGGATAATATATGCACGTTATGGTTCATTCATCGATACATTTGATTGCTATAATTTTAGGAAATTATAGCAATCGATCTAACTCAACTAATAATGATTAAAGCTAGATCTCAACTCGTGTGTACGCGTACTGTTTAAGTGAATAGGTATGTGACCTTTCTGTGATATATATATTTTTTAAATGCAAAGAAATATTGAAAAAACTATAATAATGAAATATAAATTAAGGGCTAAGGTAATATTTTGCAAATTAGGTAGGTAATATACAGGTAGGTACTTAAACATTATCTTCATTAAAACACTAATTGTTGGGAAATTTGGTAAAATGATAAATGGTAAATCAACTCACATATCCGCAATAACTCAGTGGCCCATTGTAGATTCTCCGGATCTAATTGGGCAGCAAGAGATGCGCAAGCGGGTCTACATCCTATAATGGAAGGATATCATGTTATGATTTTTGTAGAGTTATATTATATTATATTATCGTTTTCAGACGCAGAGGGTGCTTCGTTAACTTCGTTGAAGGCAACAAACCTTTGATCAAGACCCTGGTAAATATATTAATTTTATTTATCTTCAAGCTATATCCTGCATATTCCATAATATACAATTTCTCACCGTCAATATTACAGCGCCGAAAATCCACGGTGCGTTTTACCGAAATTTATATACATCATACTCCCAATTGAGGATAAAACAAGGCCAAATCCATCGTGCTTACATTCAGAAGCTTTGATGCGCCACGACGGCCTCATAATTGTTTTCCATTTAATATTATAGTTAGGGCCGTTGTAGCGCAGGGTTACAAATGTGCAGCGGTTGTACTTTCGATTCCTATTCGGGGAAATGAAATATTTCATATTTTTATTTCTTCCCAAAGGTAACTAAAGTGCGGCATTGAGTTCCGCCACTTAACACGTCTCCAAAAGTTGGCGGAAAGTTGTGCGCGCCGGATTAACACTGGGTTCCCAGGTTCCCTCTGCCTTCCCTGTTAAGTGAAAGAAGAAGAATATGAAGTTAATATTAAGGTAGATATTTTACCGTCGTCAGCAGCAGACGCGAGTCTCGCCACTAGGTGTTCCCTCAACGCAGCTCGTTCCGCATGGGCGAGCGCGCGCTCCCACGACGACAGCAGTTCCACTGTTAGTAGTAACAGACGTCCATCACGCTCCTGTCGTCAATATATATATACGTTTTGACCTTTATCTAACCGTTCATAAATATATGCCTATCAATGAAATGTTTGCATATTTTAACCCACTTTTTGCTACAATTTGCATGAACATGTGCATATGTGTGTTTAATACCAGAACGACTAGAAATGCGCCATCGTGGCGCAGCGGCACAAGGATGTGACTGTAACGCAATGGTTGTGGGTTCGATCCCCCATCGAGGAAGTGAAATATTTATTTACGTTTATATTTCCATTTCTTCGGTCTGGTGTCGAGGGCAAAGCGCGGTGTTGAGTTCTACCATTCAACACGCAATGCCTCCAGAATTCGGCAGAAAGTGGGGAACGGGGTGTCTTAACACAAGGTTCCCTCAGCCTACCCTGCTGTGTATCCCGCAATACAGCGTGAAGCTGACTAGAATAGCGAATATTTTTTCTATTTTTACCTAATTTGTGTTTAATTTTCGTATTTTTCTATAGCCTATCAGAATTCATCATAGTTGTGACTAAAAAGCCTTTGACATATCATTTGACATTATTATATTGCCGACTTTAAAGTATTGAGTTTCCTGTTGGTTCTTCTTAACAAAAATAAATTTTCAATGTAACGTATTATTATATTTTGATAAATTTAGATTTTTTATGTCGCTTCATTCTAATTTAATAATAAAATTAATTACACTGCATGTAAAATGGTTTTGGAATCCAACTTAATGTTTATCTCATTTAGCTCAGGAAAAGATAAACAGAAAAAAATACCTTTGTTTCTGTCAAATTGTAATAGTATTCCAACAGAAATCCTATATCTGTGTATTCCACTTCGCGGGCTACACAAGTTAATAGCACCAAACATTGCAAATCGCGTTCGTCATTGAGTACTCCAAGATGTGTGCTTACTAAGTCCACAAGACGATGACTGAAATTATAAAAAGAAATATTTTTCTCAATCAAATTGATATTGCCTAATATTTTTAATATTGTAAACAAAATGAGTGATGAGAATGATATGAATGAATGATGAAAATTAAGCGATGCTTTTGTGTTGAAACTCCCAATATCGCACTATCCCAATATACACGCAATATCTCTCAATAAATTAAATATAAGAATTTTATTGATCAAAAAATTTCCTACAAATTTTTCGGCAAGTGGCACACTACCCACAATGCGTCGCGTCCAGTGTAGAGAGACTAAAATACATATTATGCGAACTAGGCTTTAGAGTGCGTCGTATCTCATACACATCTATTTGTTATTACGATTTAAGCAAGCGGCTTCACCGCTGGTAAAAGCTAGTCAAACAGTATGTTGGCAACACAACACTCACTTGATACAATTAGACGATTTGTGTAGTAAAGTACATGCTTTTTGCAAATGTCTCTTCATTTTATGTCGCGTAACACCGGCAAGAAAGAGCCATGGCGTCGGGTCCTCCTTTTGTATCACTTCATACTGACTAAAGCGTTCCATGAGTAAATTTTTTATCAGGCTCACAACTTGTTCTTGGATCTAGTAAAAATACAAAAAATATTTATATATGGGCAACACGCCGTAGCTTAGCTACATAGTCTGACTCTGAACGCGACCATTGTAGGTATGATTCCCATTCGAGGTAATTATTTATTTGTCTCCCTATTGATGGTAATAAAATAAAACTCGCCACTGAGCTACTGAACACGCAATATGTCGAAAAATTGGCGGTGAGTGAGGAACGAAGTGCCTTAACATTAAGAAACTGCGTACCCTGCGAGTTATTAAAAGCTATGGGGCTACTTCCCATGGGCCTACAATTATGAAAAAACGTAAGAAGTGATAACTTACAATACAAACAAAGGAAAACAATCCAATAAATGAAATTTATAAGAATGTCATAGAAATAAAGAATTATAATTTTATATGTATTTGCAGCTCATGTCATACAAAATGAATGCAAAGGCCCGCTAAATTAAGGTGCGTCAACTTTTATAAGTTGGATCAACAGGTAGGACCCTAACCGGTGTCCTACAATCCTGAAATTGGTACAGAGCCCGATGGGAGTGTCCGACTCGCACTTGACCGTTTTTATTAGGATAAAAATCGCATTCTATAGGGCAAATATTAAAGTATTATAATTTAAAAATAACCATTTATTCTTTAATTATAGTACTTTAACAAGTAAGAAAGCAACAATTAAGAATTTTTAAAAAAATACTGTCAAAAAATGTTTACCTTAGCCTCGGGATCAGAGAGCTGGTGCATAGGGCCGGTGAGGAAGGCATCTAGTACCGCTTGGTCAGGGTTCTGTGCCGCCAAATCGCCTAAAGCATTGATGGCCGCCACCCGCACCACTATACTTGCGTCACGGCACAGACCGATTAGCATCTATAAGACATAGTACGTCGATGAGTTGTGTCCCGCTTAAGTGAGTCTTTCTGAACTTTTGTCACTACTTATCGACCGTATTGTAATTAAACTTGGTTTGCAGTATACAATTTTGCTTGATGACCATTAAGTTATTTTATCGCGGCATTTCTTTCAACGTATTAATAATTAAAAATCAATATTCTAAATAATTAAGATTTGAAAGGAGTTTTCGATAACCCCCTTTTCATTAAAGTAAGTCTCGGGAAATTCTAAAATTTTTATTTATTTTCTCGGGAAATCTGTTTTTTAAAAATTACTGTGCAAATAAAATATCGTACTGCATAATCGGAAGCAAGTGGTGTCCCCCCATTGTTGTACGTGTTGACAATGAGTCGTTGTAATAAGGCCACGGCGGTCTTGCGGACCACCGCGCGTTCATCGCAAACGCAGCGCGCTGCAATTGCCGCCAGACAAGACATCTCGCCATCACCATTTAACTCCTGTTTTGAATTAAGTTATTGAAATTAGTTATTCTAATTTTAAACACAACACGGAATAATAAATGAATTTACAATATGCAAATGCCTACAATTTAAAATTAAAACTTGAAAAAAAAAAGAAAAATTAAATTAAAATAATGTAAATATAAACGATAGTTTACCTTCACAGCTTTAATGACAGCCGGATGGTCGGACTGTAGGCACTCGGTGAGTATGGCGAGGGCGCGCGTTCGCAGCGTGCTGGACACGTCGTGCACGCGCTCGTACACCGCGCGCAGCACCTCGCCGTGCGCTATGGTGTGGGTCTGCTCACGTAACAAGCCCGCCATCTCTTCGTCTTGCATGTTGTCCTGGTACACCAAGTCTTATTTTATAATAATTTATACGTCACATCGTAGGCGCGTTAGTTATAGATTCAAATTACGCTCTGGAGGTGATTTTGTTTTTAATTTCCCCGCTCTGGTAAGGAGACAAACTGTGGCGTTGTGTTCCATCACCAATGCTTCGAATTCGGACGAAAGGTGGAGAATGGAGTATCTTAACACTATCTTATCTCTGTCCACTCAGCTATAGGCGAGAAGTACAAACTTGAAAATATATTTATTATAAATATAAATAAAACACTTTTGTAGCCGTAGCTTGCTTATCTGTAAGGCAAACGAGTTATTAACGATAATGTTCATGTGTGCGTGTGAGTGTGTCGTAGCCGTAAAAGCTTAACTTCAGGCTTTCTTAACTGTTGCGCGTTATACATAACAAAAATCAAATATGCTCAGCCATCTACAGCTAACTACAAAGCGGCCGCGACGAGTCAGCCATACTACACACTCGTGTAAAAAACCAAAATCATCAAATCAAAATAAAAGTATGATTTTTTTATTATTTCACTCTTGTAAGACAAATCTATTTATAATCCATTTCACATTATAAATATATAAATACTTACATCTAAACTGTCTTGGCTGCTTTCATCAGAAGTCGAGCTGCTGGGTTTTGGCTCCTCATTGTTTTGGCCCTCCAAAGTAGCTACTGCACTGTTCATTGGTAGGTTCTTCTCTTTATCTTATAATCAGATAACTTTATTGAAAAAAATATATAATTAAACTGAATTACTACAAATATTTGATACTAAATATCTCATAATTCTTTAGTACATATGTATATTACCTTCACTGGCTTTAAGTTGGGAATTATTAACGCAATTGTCATTTGACTTGACCAACTCTGGATCATTGTTTAGTAATTTGGCCAACATTTCCTAAAAATAATATAATTAAAAATATTATTACATAATATTAAACTTTTTTAAATGTGTATCATAATTTATTAAGTTAATACAGCTTACAATACATACCAAAGCAATTTGTCTGTGAGCCACTTTCGCGGTTGCTGACAACGTAAGCAGCCATTTTACAAAATTCTTATATGTTTTCCCAGTTAACATACTCATTAGACCAACTATGAGACACACCCGAGCTGATCGCACTTCTGCACGCTCCTAAAATACAAATATTTATTAATATCACTTTTTTTTATCTACAACAAATCCGCCGTATTTTTGTGACATTGCGTGTTCAGTGGTCGCACTTTGTCTTATGTTACCAGAACGAAGACATAAAAATATTAAAATATTATTTATACATACACAATTCAAATGGAATTTGAATCAAACCCACAGCCGTTGTGTATACAGTTGTGCCACTGCGCCATCACAATTATGTGTATTATCTTTGTTTAAAAATAAGCTGTAAGTAATATATTTGTTTCAATAAATTCAATATTTTTAAAAATCTTAATGTAAAACATTTAGCAAAAGAAATGATGACATATGTCAGTTTCTGGTTTACAAGTACCAGTCTATCAGAGGTATAGTAGATTAGTCCAGTTCCTACACAGACAATGTACTGGCAAAAATGTTTCCTCTCAATAGGCAATTTTCAGTTGTGCCGAATTTAAAAAAAAAATTTTAATGTATATAATGTATACTTTTCCAAGATAAAATCATCAATTAAAATCTAATTAATGTACAACTACTGCCTTATAAAACTTAGCTAAAGAGTTAACTTACCAAACCATCCAAGGTATAACATAAATGTTGTAAAAGTACAATATATCCTGACAAAGCTGCTTTTGAATATTTAGTTAACAATAGTCCTGAATATGTAACATATGAAGCACGAACTATATTCTAAAATTTAAATAAATAAGTAAACTATAATTAAATATTCAATACATTGTTATAATGAATATGAACAAGCTAAATAAATAAAAAAGCAGGACTTCAATGCTTTAGGGAATTTATTGTTAAGTCAAGTGACATTAGATAGAGTTGAATTGAGGTTACAGTTGCAAGGTGAGGAAGTCGAACATTGACTGGGACTTCAAAATCAATCAAAGCCAATGTTCATTAATGATAGCATCCACTCACTCAATAAAGCCTATTAGCAAACTATAGAGATATTTCACTGTAACAGCATTCACTCCTTCACCATTCATCATTTACAAATACACCAGAGTTCCCCAAACTTTTTTGTCATAGACCCTTGCCATGTTGGGTAGACCCCCTACTTACCTGATATTAATTTCCTGTAAATTTCTAACTGGAGTGAAGTTTAGTGTTAAAAACTTTAAGTAAAAACACATGTTAATTTATACATTTATTAATTGAATTTAAATTTAAACGACTCAAAATAAAAATTTTAATTTCAATTAAAATTAAATAAAATTTAAATTCAGTTTTATAAGCATATATAATATTTTTTTTTACTTCATAGGTACTATTATAAATAATGTATATGTTTTGATATTAAAAGATAGTATGATGTAAGTAAATAGGTACAATCAGTGTGTGTTGACATCCACTAACATGGACCCCCAAATTTTTTTTTCACTGATGCAGACCCCTTTGCAGATCGTCATAGACCCCCAGGGGTCTATGACAACCTGCAAAGGAACCTTGGGAATCACAGCTCTAAACCATACCTGGTCAGTTGGTCCATGACTTTAAAGTACTTATTTATTTTAAAATTATGATCTTCCAAAATATTTATTTCCAATGGAACTATTATTTTACTTACATTAGCTTGACGACAATCCACAGACACTGCTAATATTTTGGGAAGTAAGCATTTAAAGAGTATTTGTATAGCTGACGCGTCAGGAGCTCCATTTGCATCACACAGCAAACTATCTATCATTTTGTAAATTTCAGAAGATAGATTGTCCAATTCAATTTTATCTATGTAAAGAAATGTATTTATTAGAAGTAATCATTACAAAAAATTGTGTGTGAGTTTAAGATAATTGTTTTTATTTTTGAATATATTAAAAGAAAATAACTTTTAGCTATTAATTATTTTATGTAAATAAAGATTATATATTAATATATATAAAAAAATATATATTTAGCAAATATAATATTCTAGATACCTATGTGAAGTTTATTTACTATTGCTCCACCTGTAATATCTACCAAGTTGCTTAAAATATCTTCAAAATTCATATCACTTGGAATTAAGTGTAAATTTGTAATAATTCCACTTAAATCTTTAACTAAATATGTAAGTTCCTTAATAATACAATTTACCTCCCTAGCAAGTTCTTTTGAATTAAAATATGATTCCTCATTATCACACATTCCCTTAGGATAGCTGAAGCATAGAAGGGAATGTGCAAAAAGTTGTGAATGATAAATGTGATATGCTTTATATCCCGGTATTAAAATTAATTTGTAGTAAAAACGAGATGCTAAGAGTGCATTGCTCCTGTGATCTTTGGAAACAACATTTTTTCCGCCAATATCAATATAATAGGCTAGCAAGGCTAATAAATTTTGATGCTTTATTTGATGAGACAGAACTGTCCACGATTTTTCTTCTTCTTTAGTGTTCTCAGAGTTAAGCCAATCGTCTATAGTTGTCATTATAGATTGAAATACTGATTTGATTTCAAGAGATTCTAATACATCTTCGTAATCACAAGGGATATCTCCAAATTCTAAAAATTCAGAGTCAAATATATTTTGAACCCATTCTTCATTTAAACAATCCAAGCGTAATCTACTAATTTCGCATAAGATGTCTTCCATTTTGTGCGGAAAAATCAAATCTTTTATATGCCTATTAAAAGCTTTATTTTACTTATATATTTTTAAATTTGGTAAATATTCAAAAGTTTATAAATTGTATCAAACATTAGTTAAGCTATATTATAGAATATAGATACATAATACAATTTGCAGAGGAAACGTCAAATTCACACTTCAGAGATGGCAGATAAAACGTTACGGTAGAAAGTTTGTTACTAAACTTATAGCTTACGCTTACCTTACTTTACTTTTAATTATTAATAATTAGCATATCATAGTTTTATTACTTTAGGTACGTTCACGTAAAAAAATCTATTGTTTTTAATTTTTTGTTATTTCTAATTGTGAAAATTAATTATAAATATATATTTTGTCAATCGATTTTATTCAATCGATTACGTCGAATGAAAATCGTAATAAATCTTCAAATAACCAACCAACGAAAAAGAATTTATATAAGAAGCTTTACGATTTGTAAATTGTAATGGTCTGAAAAACACCCCTCTTATTTTAATTAATATTTAAAAGTTCACATCCCTAATATAATATAATATTTTATTTTATAATTATGACCTAGTATAGTCTGGCAAATATGTTATTGATAATAGGAAGCACGCGCGGCATATTGCGCAGAAAGCGTTCCTTGATTATGACAGATCACAGATGACTTAGGTTGTTAACCTTAAAGTAAATCTTCGGAAAATGTATAATTCTTTATATAAATAATAAATATTGTTTATTAAGCAATATCTTTATTCATACAAGGCTGCCGAAATGTTGTCAGCAAGAAAACCTATATCTTGGTTTTTGACTGAAAAGGGACGTAAATTTTCTTTTGTCGTCGTGACGAGCACCGGTATTGCACTTACTGCAATTAGATTCACACCTCATACACTGCTTATAAGCAAGTACAAAGATTTTGTACAACAATATAGGTAGAGTTAAGATTTTGTGTTATTTTGACTTTTTGTTTAATATTTTGATTGAACTTTAAATATATTTTGCAGCAATGGTAAGCCTGTGGATCTACCAAATGATTTGCAGCAGAAGTATGAAAAATGTTTAGATCTCTTGAAAATAAATAATATACAAAGAAAATTGATTCAACCGTTTAGTGCATATGGCTATGACTTATTTCATGCTGGTAAGAATATCTCTTATAATATGATTATTTTTATATTCTGTTTTTCCTCTACAGCAGGTTAATTAGAGAGGACCTGATAAGACCCCATTCTAAGCTTTCCACCCATTTTATCAAAACAAAATAAAATGGGTGGAAACTAAAGAATGAAGTTTCTTAAGGTTCCTTCTGCCCACCCTGGTATAAGCAGGACGCAGCGTCAATGAAAAAATATATATTATGAGATACATGTAAAAAAATATTAAGTTGTGAAACAATGACATATTTTTTTTGTAATAAATCAACTTTAATTTATAGGAAGCACTAGCTCTAGATTTGGTGTGCTAGTTGGAATACCTGCAAATTTTACATACAAATCATTAGATGATGTAGAAAAACAGAAAATTCAGGTATGAAATGGAAATATATAAAAATACAGTAGGGAATAATTTTTTTATTAAAATTACTATTATACATATACATTTTTTAAAAATATTACAATGCTTACAGGTGAATCAGAAAGACTTGGATTTGACTTCAGAAATTGGCAGTAAATTAGGAGAAGCTCTTATACTGCCAGATAAAGTGAAAGAATTTGCAATCTGCAGAGAGATATTAATGACTCAAAATAATAAAGTTATGATTGAATCAACCTACCCATTTATAGCTGTGTTTTTTGTTTATAATTTATCACAATATTTAAATAGAAGACTCAACTTGTATGCAGCACCACAATCTTTGAGAGGAATATTTTATTCTATCATAGGACTTTTTGGCATGGGTTCCTATTTTCTTTTTAAAGATATGACAGAAGTTCATTATGAAGCCCAAGTTGACAAAAAACTGTGTGAACTTGGACCAGATTATATTGAAGCTGGCTTAATATTTTATGAGAAATTATTACAAAGGAATGAAGCTTTAAGAGAACTCATGGGTGATGAAGGAAAAAGTAAATATACTAAATTGGGTAATGAAAATTATAGCTTAAGACAGCCCCACATAAGTTTAAATCATAGAAAACAATTTTTTGAACTTAAATTGAAAGAGGTTAATGAAAGTGCTCGTGAAGAAACCTCAAAAATAAACAACACTAAATAACCAATGTAATAAAAAATGTAAAGTAGACAATTTAAGTATAAGTAGTTATTACAATAAAATAACATTAAAATAACATTGGTTTTGATTTGGAACATTTTAAAACACCACAAGAGACATTAATGTTATGCCAGGCTTGATGTTTCTGTGAACAGTGCATAGTGCTTATGATGGGCTTTGCCTACTTGAAGTATATGAATATTAATTAGTGTACTTAAGAAAAAATATTAATTATTTAAGTTTAGCTAAACAAAAAAACAGTATAGGTAATATACTGTTTTTTTGTAGTAGTAAACCTAGTGTTAAAATTCTCTATCCCCCACTTTCTGCCGAATTTTTCGAAACATTGCGTGTTAAGTGGCGGATCTCAATAGAAAATTGAACCCACAACCGTCGCGTTACAGTCACACCCTTGTGCCGCAACGCCACGGCAGTCTCATCAGTATTATCTTTATAGTATGTAACATTAATTATTTGTTTTTTTATAACATTATTTAATAGTATACCTACTTATATAACTCACCTTACCGAACAGTAATTTTTTTTTACTATACTACTACTATACTATATCTAAATATAACGGCGTACGTACAGTACCGTACGGTACACAAAATAAATCACTTTAAAATTTAAATTATAATGGTAGTATAATGTCTATTTTATCCTTGTCCAAACGGAACAGTTATAATCATAAATTCATAACACAAGCAAATGTGTTCTGTGGTCATGACTTTTATCTTAAGTCAGATGTGAAACAGTCTATTG
>DWNA01000472.1:0-23154 GCA_018249835.1 Heliconius besckei | reverse complement strand
TCTTGCTTTGGACCCTGCTTCTTACGAATGACGCGCTTTGTAGTTTTGACTTTCTTGGTTTCCCCAGTTAGCGTACGTACTTCGGTTATTTTCACCTCCTCTGGCTCTTCTTCTACGATTTGTGCCCAATCAGGTTTGTGAAATACGTCAAGTGGAGCGATAGTGTCGTCAGTTAATTCATGTGTAGTGTGAATTGAGACAACAGGTGTTTTGTCGTCTTCTTGCTCAGTGGTAATTTGTGTAGTTTCGATTTTGGGACCTACCTTCTTTTTAATAATACGCTTAGAGGTTTTCTTCTGCTTTGGCTTACCGTCCATTGTCTCCACTTCTTCTACAACGGTCTCCTCAGGAAGCTCGAAGATTTCAACGGGTTGTGACTTATCTATAGGCATATCTTCGTAAAAGATAGAAACAGTCGTTATGGGTTCTTTACCTTCTTTTTCCGCAGTTGTTATCTCGGTTACTTCATACTTTGGACCTTGTTTTTTACGAATGACGCGCTTTATAATTTTGACTTTCTTGGTTTCCCCAGTATCTGTACGTTCCTCAGTTACTTTTACCTCCTCTGGCTTTTCTTCTACGATTTGAGCCCTATCTGGTTTGTATAATTCGTCAAGTAGAGCGATAGTGTCGTCAGTTAATTCGTGTGTAATGTGAATTGATACAACAGGTGTTTTGTCGTCTTCTTGCTCAGTGATAATTTGTGTAGTTTCGATATTGGGACCTACCTTCTTTTTAATAATACGCTTAGTGGTTTTCTTCTGCTTTGGCTTACCATCTGGTGTCTCCAATTCTTTAACTACGGTCTCCTCAGGAAGTTCAATGATTTCAACAGGTTGTGACTCTTCCCAAGGTTTATCTTCGTCTACGACAGATACAGTCATAATGGGCTCTTCACCCTCTTTTTCTACAGTTGTTATCTCGGTAACTTCTTGCTTGGGACCCTGCTTCTTACGAATGACGCGCTTTGTAGTCTTGACTTTCTTGGTTTCCCCAGTTAGCGTACGTACTTTGGTTACTTTTACCTCCTCTGGCTTTTCTTCTACGATTTGAGCCATATCTGGCTTGTGTAATTCATCAAGTGGAGTAATAGTGTCGTCAGTGAATTCTTGTGTAGTGTGTACTAAGACAACAGGTGTTTTGTCGTCTACTTGTTCAGTGGTAATTTGTGTAGTTTCGATTTTAGGACCTACCTTCTTTTTAATAATACGCTTAGTGATTTTTTTGTATTTTGGCTTACCGTCTGATGTCTCCAATTCTTCAACAACGGTCTCCTCAGGAAGTTCGATGATTTCAACAGGTTGTGACTTTACCCTTGGTGTATCTTTGTCTACGACAGAGACAGTCGTTATGGGCTCTTCACCCTCTTTCTCTACAGTTGTTATCTCGGTAACTTCTTGCTTTGGACCCTGCTTCTTACGAATGACGCGCTTTGTAGTTTTGACTTTCTTGGTTTCCCCAGTTAGCGTACGAACTTCGGTTATTTTCACCTCCTCTGGCTCTTCTTCTACGATTTGTGCCCTATCAGGTTTGTGAAATACGTCAAGTGGAGTGATAGTGTCGTCAGTTAATTCTTGTGTAGTGTGAACTGAGACAACAGGTATTCTGTCGTCTTCTTGTTCAGTGGTAATTTCTGTAGTTTCAATTTTGGGACCTACCTTCTTTTTAATAATACGCTTAGTGGTTTTCTTCTGCTTTTGCTTACCATCTGGTGTTTCCACTTCTTCTACAACGGTCTCCTCAGGAAGCTCGAAAATTTCAACGGGTTGTGACTTATCCATAGTCATATCTTCGTAAAACATAGAAACAGTCGTTATGGGTTCTTCACCTTCTTTTTCCGCAGTTGTTATCTCGGTTACTTCATGCTTTAAACCTTGCTTTTTACGAATGACGCGCTTTGTAGTTTTGACTTTCTTGGTTTCCCCAGTATCAGTACGTTCCTCAGTTACTTTTACCTCATCTGGCTTTTCTTCTACGATTTGAGCCCTATCTGGTTTGTATAATTCGTCAAGTGGAGCGATAGTGTCGTCAGTTAATTCGTGTGTAGTGTGAATTGAGACAACAGGTGTTTTGTCGTCTTCTTGCTCAGTGGTAATTTGTGTAGTTTCGATTTTGGGACCTACCTTCTTTTTAATAATACGCTTAGTGGTTTTCTTCTGCTTTGGCTTACCATCTGGTGTCTCCAATTCTTCAACTACGGTCTCCTCAGGAAGTTCGATGATTTCAACAGGTTGTGATTTTTCCCTAGGTGTATCTTCGTCTACGACAGATACAGTCATAATGGGCTCTTCACCCTCTTTTTCTACAGTTGTTATCTCGGTAACTTCTTGCTTGGGACCCTGTTTCTTACGTATGACGCGCTTTGTAGTTTGGACTTTCTTGGTTTCCCCGGTTAGTGTACGTACTTCGGTTATTTTCACTTCCTCTGGCTCTTCTTCTACGATTTGTGCCCTATCAGGTTTGTATAATTCGTCAAGTGGAGCGATAGTGTCGTCAGTTAATTTGTGTGTAATGTGAATTGAGACAACAGGTGTTTTGTCGTCTTCTTGCTCAGTTGTTATTTGTGTAGTTTCGATTTTGGGACCTACCTTCTTTTTAATAATACGCTTAGTGGTTTTCTTCTGCTTTGGCTTACCATCCGGTGTCTCCAATTCTTCAACTACGGTCTCCTGAGGAAGTTCGATGATTTCAACAGGTTGTGACTCTTCCCTAGGTGTATCTTCGTCTACGACAGATACAGTCATAATGGGCTCTTCACCCTCTTTTTCTACAGTTGTTATCTCGGTAACTTCTTGCTTGGGACCCTGCTTCTTACGAATGACGCGCTTTGTAGTTTTGACTTTCTTGGTTTCCCCAGTTAGCGTACGTACTTCGGTTATTTTCACCTCCTCTGGCTCTTCTTCCACGATTTGTGCCCTATCAGGTTTGTGTAATTCGTCAAGTGGAGTGAAAGCGTCGTCAGTTAATTCTTGTGTAGTGTGAACTGAGACAACAGGTGTTTTGTCGTCTTCTCGCTCAGTGGTAATTTGTGTAGTTTCGATTTTGGGACCTACCTTCTTTTTAATAATACGCTTAGTGGTTTTCTTCTGTTTTGGCTTACCATCTGGTGTCTCCACTTCTTCTACAACGGTCTCCACAGGAAGCTCGAAGATTTCAACGGGTTGTGGCTTATCCATAGGCATATTTTCGTAAAAGATAGAAACAGTCTTTATGGGTTCTTCTCCTTCTTTTTCCACAGTTGTAATCTCGGTTACTTCATGCTTTGGACCTTGTTTTTTACGAATGACGCGCTTTGTAGTTTTGACTTTCTTGGTTTCCCCAGTATCTGTATGTTCCTTAGTTACTTTTACCTCCTCTGGCATTTCTTCTACGATTTGAGCCCTATCAGGTTTGTGTAATTCGTCGAGCGGAGTGATAGTGTCGTCAGTTAATTCTTGTGTAGTGTGAACTGAGACAACAGGTGTTTTGTCGTCTAATTGTTCAGTGGTAATTTGTGTAGTTTCGATTTTGGGACCTATCTTTTTTTTAATAATATGCTTAGTGGTTTTCTTGTTCTTTGGCTTACCATCTGGTGTCTCCACTTCTTCAACAACGGTCTCCTCAGGAAGCTCGAAGATTTCAACGGGTTTTGATTCATCCATAGGCATATCTTCGTCAAAGACAGAAACAGTCGTTATGGGTTCTTCACCTTCTTTTTCCGCAGTTGTTATCTCGGTATCTTCTTGTTTGGGACCTTGCTTCTTACGAATGACGCGCTTTGTAGTTTTGACTTTCTTGGTTTCCCCAGTAAGCGTACGTTCTTCGGTTACATTAACCTCCTCTGGCGTTTCTTCAACGATTTGTGCCCTATCCGGTTTGTGTAGTTCGTCGAGTGAAGTGATAGTATCGTCAGTAATTTCTTTTGTAGTGTGAGCTGTGACAACAGGTGTTTTGTCGTCTTCTTGTTCAGTGGTAATTTCTGTAGTTTCGATTTTCGAACCAACCTTCTTTGTAATAATACGCTTTGTGATTTTCTTGTGTTTTGGCTTACCATCTGATGTCTCCAATTCTTCAACAATGGTCTCCTCAGGAAGTTCGATGATTTCAACAGGTTGTGACTCTTCCTTAGGTGTATCTTCGTTTACGACAGAGATAGTCGTTATGGGCTCTTCACCCTCTTTTTCTACAGTTGTTATCTCTGTTACTTCTTGTTTGGGACCTTGCTTCTTACGAATGACGCGCTTTGTAGTTTTGACTTTCTTGGTTTCACCAGTTTGTGTACGTATTTCGGTAAGTTTTACCTCCTCTGGCGTTTCTTCAACGATTTGTGCCCTATCCGGTTTGTGTAATTCGTCAAGTGGAGTGATAATGTCGTCACATATTTCTTGTATAGTGTGAACTGAGACAACAGGTGTTTTGTCGTCTTCTTGTTCAGTGGTAATTTCTGTAGTTTCGATTTTCGGACCTACCTTCTTTTTAATAATACGCTTAGTGGTTTTCTTCTGCTTTGGCTTACCATCTGGTGTCTCCAATTCTTCAACTACGGTCTCCTCAGGAAGTTCGATGATTTCAACAGATTGTGACTCTTCCCTAGGTGTATCTTCGTTTACGACAGAGACAGTCGTTATGGGCTCTTCACCCTCTTTTTCTACAGTTGTAATCTCAGTAACTTCTTGTTTGGGACCTTGCTTCTTACGAATGATGCGCTTTGTAGTTTTGACTTTCTTGGTTTCCCCAGTAAGCCTACAAACTTCAGTAACATTCACTTCCTCTGGTGTTTCTTCAACGATTTGTGCCCTATCCGGTTTGTGTAGTTCGTCGAGTGGAGTGATAGTATCGTCAGTAATTTCTTTTGTAGTTTGAGCTGTGACAACAGGTGTTTTGTCGTCTTCTTGTTCAGTGGTAATTTCTGTAGTTTCGATTTTCGAACCTACCTTCTTTGTAATAATACGCTTTGTGATTTTCTTGTGTTTTGGCTTACTATCTGATTTCTCCAATTCTTCAACAACGGTCTTTTCAGGAAGTTCGATGATTTCAATAGGTTGTGACTCTTCCTTAGGTGTATCTTCGTCAACGACAGAGACAGTCGTTATGGGCTCTTCACCCTCTTTTTCTACAGTTGTTATCTCGGTTACTTCTTGTTTGGGACCTTGCTTCTTACGAATGATGCGCTTTGTAGTTTTGACTTTCTTGGTTTCACCAGTTTGTGTACGTATTTCGGTTACTTTTACCTCCTCTGGCGTTTCTTCAACGATTTGTGCCCTATCCGAATTGTGTAATTCATCAAGTGGAGTGATAATGTCGTCACATATTTCTTGTAGAGTGTGAACTGAGACAACAGGTGTTTTATCGTCTTCTTGTTCAGTGGTAATTTCTGTAGTTTCGATTTTCGGACCTACCTTTTTTTTAATAATACGCTTAGTGGTTTTCTTCTGCTTTGGCTTACCATCTGGTGTCTCCAATTCTTCAACTACGGTCTCCTCAGGAAGTTCGATGATTTCAACAGATTGTGACTCTTCCCTAGGTGTATCTTCGTTTACGACAGAGACAGTCGTTATGGGCTCTTCGCCCTCTTTTTCTACAGTTGTAATCTCAGTAACTTCTTGTTTGGGACCTTGCTTCTTACGAATGATGCGCTTTGTAGTTTTGACTTTCTTGGTTTCCCCAGTAAGCGTACGTACTTCAGTAACATTCACTTCCTCTGGTGTTTCTTCAACGATTAGCGCCCTATCCGGTTTGTGTAGTTCGTCGAGTGGAGTGATAGTATCGTCAGTAATTTCTTGTGTAGTGAGAACTGTGACAACAGGTGTTTTGTCGTCTTCTTGTTCAGTGGTAATTTCTGTAGTTTCGATTTTGGGACCTACCTTCTTTTTAATAATACGCTTAGTGGTTTTCTTCTGCTTTGGCTTACCATCTGGTGTCTCCAATTCTTCAACTACGGTCTCCTCAGGAAGTTCAATGATTTTAACAGGTTGTGACTCTTCCCTAGGTGTATCTTCGCCTACGACAGATACAGTCGTTATGGGCTCTTCACCCTCTTTTTCTACATGTATTATATCGGTAACTTCTTGCTTGGGACCCTGCTTCTTACGAATGACGCGCTTTGTAGTTTTGACTTTCTTGGTTTCACCAGTTTGTGTATGTATTTTGGTTACTTTTACCTCCTCTGGCGTTTCTTCAACGATTTGTGGCCTATCTGGTTTGTGTAATTCGTCAAGTGGAGTGATAATGTCGTCAGTTATTTCTTGTATAGTGTGAACTGAGACAACAGGTGTTTTGTCGTCTTCTTGCTCAGTGGTAATTATTGTAGTTTCGATTTTGGGACCTACTTTCTTTTTAATAATACGCTTAGTGGTTTTCTTCTGCTTTGGCTTACCATCTGGTGTCTCCAATTCTTCAACTACGGTCTCCTCAGGAAGTTCGATGATTTCAACAGATTTTGACTCTTCCCTAGGTGTATCTTCGTTTACGACAGAGACAGTCGTTATGGGCTCTTCACCCTCTTTTTCTACAGTTGTAATCTCAGTAACTTCTTGTTTGGGACCTTGCTTCTTACGAATGATGCGCTTTGTAGTTTTGACTTTCTTGGTTTCCCCAGTAAGCGTTCGTACTTTAGTAACATTCACTTCCTCTGGTGTTTCTTCAACGATTTGTGCCCTATCCGGTTTGTGTAGTTCGTCGAGTGGAGTGATAGTATCGTTTGTAATTTCTTGTAAAGTGTGGACTGTGACAACAGGTGTTTTGTCGTCTTCTTGTTCAGTGGTAATTTCTGTAGTTTCGATTTTCGGACCTACCTTCTTTTTAATAATACGCTTAGTGATTTTCTTGTGTTTTGGCTTACCATCTGATGTCTCCGATTCTTCAACAACGGTCTCCTCAGGAAGTTCGATCATTTCAACAGGTTGCGACTCTTCCTTAGGTGTATCTTCGTCTACGACAGAGACAGTCGTAATGGGCTCTTCACCTTCTTTTTCTACAGTTGTTATCTCGGTAACCTCGTGCTTAGGACCTTGCTTCTTACGGATGACGCGCTTCGTAGTTTTGACTTTCTTGGTTTCACCAGTTTGTGTACGTATTTCGGTTATTTTCACCTCCTCTGGAGTTTCTTCAACGATTTGTGCCCTATCCGGTTTAAGTAATTCGTCAAGTGGAGTAGAAATGTCGTCACTTATTTCTTGTATAGTGTGGACTGAGAAAATAGGTGTTTTTTCGTCTTCTTGTTCAGTAGTAATTTCTGTAGTTTCGATTTTCGGACCTACCTTCTTTTTAATAATACGCTTTGTGATTTTCTTGTGTTTTGGCTTACCATCTGATGTCTCCAATTCTTCAACAACGGTCTCTTCAGGAAGTTCGATGATTTCAACAGGTTGTGACTCTTCCCTAGGTGTATCTTCGTTTACGACAGAGACAGTCATTATGGGCTCTTCACCCTCTTTTTCTACAGTTGTTATCTCGGTTACTTCTCGTTCGGGACCATTTTTCTTACGAATGACGCGCTTTGTAGTTTTGACTTTCTTGGTTTTCCCAGTAAGCGTACGTTCTTCGGTTACATTCACCTCCTCTGGCGTTTCTTCAACGATTTGTGGCTTATCTGTTTTGTGTAATTCGTCGAGTGGAGTGATTGTGTCGTCAGTTATTTCTTGTGTATTGTGAACTGAGACAACAGGTGTTTGGTCGTCTTCTTGTTCAGTGGTAATTTGTGTAGTTTCGATTTCTGGACCTACCTTCTTTGTAAAAATACGTTTTGTGATTTTCTTGTGTTTTGGCTTACCATCTGAAGTCTCCAATTCTTCAACAACGGTCTTCTCAGGAAGTTCGATGATTTCAATAGGTTGTGACTTTTCCTTAGGTGTATCTTTCTCAACGACAGAGACAGTCGTTATGGGCTCTTCACCCTCTTTTTCTACAGTTGTTATCTCGGTTACTTCTTGTTTGGGACCTTGCTTCTTACGAATGATGCGCTTTGTAGTTTTGACTTTCTTGGTTTCACCAGTTTGTGTACGTATTTTGGTTAGTTTTACCTCCTCGGGCGTTTCTTCAACGATTTGTGCCCTATCCGGTTTGTGTAATTCGTCAAGTGGAGTGATACTGTCGTCAGTTATTTCTTGTATAGTGTGAACTGAGACAACAGGTGGTTTGTCGTCTTCTTGTTCAGTGGTAATTTCTGTAGTTTCGATTTTCGGACCTACCTTCTTTTTAATAATACGCTTTGTGATTTTCTTGTGTTTTGGCTTTCCATCTGATGTGTCCAATTCTTCAACAACGGTCTCCTCAGGAAGTTCGATGATTTCAACAGTTTGTGACTCTTCCTTAGGTGTATCTTCGTTTACGACAGAGATAGTCGTTATGGGCTCTTCACCCTCTTTTTCTACAGTTGTTATCTCTGTTACTTCTTGTTTGAGACCTTGCTTCTTACGAATGACGCGCTTTGTAGTTTTGACTTTCTTGGTTTCACCAGTTTGTGTACGTATTTCGGTAAGTTTTACCTCCTCTGGCGTTTCTTCAACGATTTGTGCCCTATCCGGTTTGTGTAATTCGTCAAGTTGAGTGATAATGTCGTCACTTATTTCTTGTATAGTGTGGACTGAGACAATAGGTGTTTTGTCGTCTTCTTGTTCAGTGGTAATTTCTGTAGTTTCGATTTTGGGACCTACCTTTTTTTTAATAATACGCTTTGTGATTTTCTTGTGTTTTGGCTTACCATCTGATGTCTCCAATTCTTCAACAACGGTCTCTTCAGGAAGTTCGATCATTTCAACAGGTTGTGACTCTTCCCTAGGTGTATATTCGTCTACGACAGAGACAGTCGTAATGGGCTCTTCACCTTCTTTTTCTACAGTTGTTATCTCGGTTACTTCATGCTTAGGACATTGCTTCTTACGGATGACGCGCTTTGTAGTTTTGACTTTCTTGGTTTCACCAGTTTGTGTACTTACTTCGGTTATTTTTACCTCCTCTGGCGTTTCTTCAATGATTTGTTCCCTATCCGGTTTGTGTAATTCGTCGAGTAGAGTGATAGTGTCGTCAGTTAATTCTTGTGTTGTGTGAACCGAGACAATAGGTGTTTTGTCGTCTTCTTGTTCAGTGGTAATTTCTTTAGTTTCGATATCGCAGTTCCTTCCTACCTTTGTTTTAATAATACGTTTAGTGATTTTCTTTTGCTTTAGCTTACCATCTGCTGTCTTTACTTCTTCAACAAATGTCTCCTCAGGTAGGTTGATGGTTTTATCAGGTTTTGACTCTACCTGAGGCGTATATTCGCCAATAATTACAGAAACTTTAGTGATAGGTTCTTCACCCTCTTTTTCTATTGTAGTTTTCTTAGTTATTTCATCTTTATTATCTTTTTTTATTACAGTTTTTGTCACATTTAAATCCGCGGGAACTTCTTCAATCAATACATTTCCATTAGATTTTCTCGTGTGTTTCTGTGGTTTCTGTATTTCTTCGTCTACCATTTCCTCTATGGTTACTTGAGTTGGTAATTTTGGTATATCGATATATTCATCTGGTAATTCTACAGTGGTTCTTTCAATATCTGTCCTGCTGTTACTATAATCATCACCATCATATTCTTCAATGTTGACCTCATGTTGCTTATCTTGTTGAATAATTTGTTGTACATCATCGTCTATTCTCTCTTCTATTACGACATCACCTTCTATATTCTTATCTTGATGTTTTCTTTTTTTACGTAATATGGTTCTTTTTGTTTTGATTTGTATGGGTTCATTACTCCCAGGCGCTTGAACAAATTTAGTTACGATTTCTTCCAGTTCTTCAATGTCTGAGGATTTTGGAGAGGCATACGGCTGATTTGAGTAATCTGAAATTAAGACTATAATGAAGAATTGCAAGAACTGAATAATTAAATCAAAAATATTTTTCACCGTGTAGGTGAAGTAATTGGCTAAGTAATCTATCCATCCAATTTGTATATTATGAATATGATAGTATGGATAAATAAAATAAATATTGAGTGAATTGACTTAATCTATACATACAAAAAAAATTAAGTGTATTTGTGAATTCAAATTTTTCGCGTTATTAAAGTGCATGTAGTTGTTTAGACAACACTAAAACACAAACGAACAATTTTAACATTTTTGACTGTCTGTCTTTCTGTTTCTCCGGACTCGGCGCGGGCGGGCCTATCTCCAGAATAGCTAAATCGAATTTTACCTTAACCGAATGATAGAGGGGGTTGTGGACATATGTGCTACATTTTATCCGAAAATTCTCGCGAAATCGGAACCGCGATCGGTACAGCGAAAAGTGGGAAAAACCATGTCTGCCTTGTGTCTGGTGTTCTGCCTGCCCAGATAGTTATAAAATAACGTTTTTTCTACTAAATATGACAAATTCTTTAAAATCAAATAAAATCACAAGGGTTTTAAGTTATGATTTATTAAGCATTAGACAGCCCCTTATATAATATTAAATAAATATTCGTATAGTTCAAGAAGGTGAAGCCGCGTGGGGGCCGCTATTATATCTCAACACTAGCCATCCTGGGCGACTTAGCACGCTTTAACTATAGGAATATTTAATAAATATGTTTATGAAATTATTTTCTGTTTAGGAGGTGAATTTTAAAAAACCGCGAAACATGTTTATAGAAATATTTTTTAAAGTCTGAATAACATTTTTTATAAAAAGCGGTGGCGATTTAAAAAAAATTTATACAAAGTCCCTTCTTAGTGGATGTCCAGATTACGAAAGTAAACATCTGTCCAAATTTCACGTTTCTATTATCAGCAGTGCGTGCGTCTTACCTCATTCAGTGGGAATATGTCCTTTTTTATATGTATTATATAGACTTGCCGACCTGAGCAGCTTTGCAGAATATTTATTAAATATATTTATGAAATTATTTTCAGTTTAGGGGGGTGAATTCAAAAAATCACAAACACGTGTTCAATGAAATATTTTGAAAAGTCTAAAATCGGTGGTGATTTACAGATCTTTCCATACAAACATCGATACCCCTAATTCATCCCTTTAGGGTTTAAAATTTTTCAAAACCCCCTTCTTAGTGGATGTCTAGATTATGAAAATAATGAGAACATATCCTTTATATATATAAAGGATAACTTATATACATATATATATACATATCGGTAAAAAGATATACATAATAAGGTAGTCAGAAATAAATTCGACGATCCGTAAAAATACAATTATTATGTTAGAGTTGCAGTTCTTTAGTTACGCTCCTAAAGTATGTAGTCTAATGTGATTGAATAAAACCAAGAACTTTAAGACCTATTCGAATTTATATATACTCGTATATATTATTTTTCTTTTATGAGAAAATTAAACTAAGTCAAATATTTGTCATTCATGTAATAGATTTAAAGCCACTGTATTTATAAATTAGGCGCTTTCAAGTTATGGAAATTGGGGACATGAGGGTTATATTCTTTTTGTATTCAAATATATAAATTGTAATAGCTTAAATATACCTCATTTATAAATGTATATATACAATATACATATAATACCGAGTACAAGATACATTTAAAAGTATCGCTAATTTATTGTAGTAAAATTAAAAGAAATCGTAGAGAAAAGACTCGAAAACAATTTAAAACATTTCACTCACCGATAATTCGAAATTCTTCTTGCAATGTCGCCACATTCGTGTCTTCTGTAGTAATTTCAACATCGAGCAGTTGTGGTTTCTCTTTCTTGTAGGGTATTACATGTTCTTCAGGAATTTGATCAGTTATTTCTAATTCATTAGATATATTTAAAATAGATTTTGGTTTTTGTTTTATTGGTTCAGTAATATGTAAATCCGTTTCGTTTTGTAGAGTGACATTGTCAGTGACGATTAATGGAGACATGTTATTTGTTTTAATAGCCGGAATCTCTAATTGTGCTGTGTGCGTTTTCAGTTCGCCTAAATGAGTTTCAGAAATATTTTCGGTACATTGTAAATATGTCAAGTGTGTTAAGGATATTGATGCATTTTCTTGATGTAATTTTTCTTCAAAGTTTGTTTCTACTTCGCTTTCATGAATCATTAACTGAGTTTGATTTACTGCCTCAGATTTTACTGGTTTAGTTACGATGGGTTTTTCTTCAGTAGTAAATATTTTTTCTAAGTTTGAAGTATTTTCACTTGGGATTATTTCAGTTTGTTGTAGTGATTTTAATGGTAAAATCGCTTGACTGATATTTTGGTTCTTCATTTGTTCTTTCGGCAAATGCGCTATCTGTTCTTCACCAAGATCTTCAGTGACAGTAAAGCTGGTATATGTATCCAAATCAAGAGAAGCCTTACTGAACTCTGGTTGAAGAATTCTTGTAAAATCTTTAACATTTTCTAAAATTTTTTGCTCTATAGCGTTAATTCCTTCAGAAGTAATTGGAATTTGTTCAGCTTTTTGATTAGCCATCACATCAGATTTAGTAAAGATTTGTGATTTTTCTTCAGTAACAACTTCTGTTTGTTCAATGCCGTTCAACTCCATTACAAGTTTTCTCGCACTCTTAGGAAGTTCTAATAATGTAGATAACTTTTCAGAGTCTTCATGAACAATATTTTCTTCTGTGAAATAGTTTTGTTGAAGTTCAAGTTCATATTCAGGGGAGTTTTCGATAGCAGAATATTCGGCAGATATTAGTTTTGTACTTTCTAATATTTGTGGTAATTCGGTCAGAACAACATCGGCTTTAATGGATTGTGCCTGTAAACCTTTTTCTTCTACAGGTACAACTTTAATAATGGTGTCTGGAGTTTCTTGTATTAGAATTTCTGTATTTTCAATTGCAGTTAAGCTAAGCATGTCCCTCTTGGCTTTTACTTTCTGCGGTTCATTTATGGGATGCAGTGTTTCAACACTTTCAATTATTTGCTGCGCTTCTTTTTTCACACCTTCTGTTAAGACATGGGTTTTGAATGCAGTTTCAGATTTAGATTCTTTACATTCAATAGGCATCAAGTTGTCTTCAATAGCTGTGATCACACTTGTTGTAATATGATGAGTAGTGTCAATAACTGTTTGTTGTTCTTTACTTAAGGGTGCAGCATCTGGCTTTAGGTTCCCTTCGTTTTCTTTAGTATAAACATCGATAACAGTGATATGTTGTTGAGTGTCTAAATGTAGAATTGATTTCTCTTCTTTTTGCTCATCATTTTTAAATAGCAAAGCCGCCTTTTCTGTAGGTATAATTTCTTGTACTTCTATTGTTTGTTTTGTTTCAAATGATGTTTTTATTACTTTGGCCTGATCCCTCGATTTAATTTCAAAAGGATGTTCTTTTTCATGAGAATCAATTAGAGAAACAGAAAAGTGTTTAGATAATTCAATATTCGGGGAAACCTGTTCTCTTTTATCAAATACACTTTTGTCAAACATATTGCCGTATTCAAATGGTATGACCTCTGTTGTATCTCTGTGGTCATCCATTTCAACAATAATTGATGGCCTTTCTTCTTTAATTTTCTTTTGAATTAATAAAAAATCAGTAATATGTAAATCCGTTTCGTTTTGTAGAGTGACATTGTCAGTGACGATTAATGGAGACATGTTATTTGTTTTAATAGCCGGAATCTCTAATTGTGCTGTGTGCGTTTTCAGTTCGCCTAAATGAGTTTCAGAAATATTTTCGGTACATTGTAAATATGTCAAGTGTGTTAAGGATATTGATGCATTTTCTTGATGTAATTTTTCTTCAAAGTTTGTTTCTACTTCGCTTTCATGAATCATTAACTGAGTTTGATTTACTGCCTCAGATTTTACTGGTTTAGTTACGATGGGTTTTTCTTCAGTAGTAAATATTTTTTCTAAGTTTGAAGTATTTTCACTTGGGATTATTTCAGTTTGTTGTAGTGATTTTAATGGTAAAATCGCTTGACTGATATTTTGGTTCTTCATTTGTTCTTTCGGCAAATGCGCTATCTGTTCTTCACCAAGATCTTCAGTGACAGTAAAGCTGGTATATGTATCCAAATCAAGAGAAGCCTTACTGAACTCTGGTTGAAGAATTCTTGTAAAATCTTTAACATTTTCTAAAATTTTTTGCTCTATAGCGTTAATTCCTTCAGAAGTAATTGGAATTTGTTCAGCTTTTTGATTAGCCATCACATCAGATTTAGTAAAGATTTGTGATTTTTCTTCAGTAACAACTTCTGTTTGTTCAATGCCGTTCAACTCCATTACAAGTTTTCTCGCACTCTTAGGAAGTTCTAATAATGTAGATAACTTTTCAGAGTCTTCATGAACAATATTTTCTTCTGTGAAATAGTTTTGTTGAAGTTCAAGTTCATATTCAGGGGAGTTTTCGATAGCAGAATATTCGGCAGATATTAGTTTTGTACTTTCTAATATTTGTGGTAATTCGGTCAGAACAACATCGGCTTTAATGGATTGTGCCTGTAAACCTTTTTCTTCTACAGGTACAACTTTAATAATGGTGTCTGGAGTTTCTTGTATTAGAATTTCTGTATTTTCAATTGCAGTTAAGCTAAGCATGTCCCTCTTGGCTTTTACTTTCTGCGGTTCATTTATGGGATGCAGTGTTTCAACACTTTCAATTATTTGCTGCGCTTCTTTTTTCACACCTTCTGTTAAGACATGGGTTTTGAATGCAGTTTCAGATTTAGATTCTTTACATTCAATAGGCATCAAGTTGTCTTCAATAGCTGTGATCACACTTGTTGTAATATGATGAGTAGTGTCAATAACTGTTTGTTGTTCTTTACTTAAGGGTGCAGCATCTGGCTTTAGGTTCCCTTCGTTTTCTTTAGTATAAACATCGATAACAGTGATATGTTGTTGAGTGTCTAAATGTAGAATTGATTTCTCTTCTTTTTGCTCATCATTTTTAAATAGCAAAGCCGCCTTTTCTGTAGGTATAATTTCTTGTACTTCTATTGTTTGTTTTGTTTCAAATGATGTTTTTATTACTTTGGCCTGATCCCTCGATTTAATTTCAAAAGGATGTTCTTTTTCATGAGAATCAATTAGAGAAACAGAAAAGTGTTTAGATAATTCAATATTCGGGGAAACCTGTTCTCTTTTATCAAATACACTTTTGTCAAACATATTGCCGTATTCAAATGGTAAGACCTCTGTTGTATCCCTGTGGTCATCCATTTCAACAATAATTGATGGCCTTTCTTCCTTAATTTTCTTTTGAATTAATAAAACCTGTGATTGTTCTTCAGAGTTTACTTCACTCACCAATAAAGGTTTTTCACTATCTAAAGTGAAGTCTTTTATTTCGTTACTTACATAATCTAACTTACTAAGTTTATCCTCCGACTCCGAAACTTGGCAAACTTCAATATTTATATGTTGGTGCGTGTTCAGAGATACATCAGGCGTACATTTCAAAGCTAAATCATTGAATTTAAAAAGATTCTCTTTTTCTGCACTTATTTCTTCTGAAATATCTACATGATGAGAAAGTATAATATTAAAATTAGCTTTTTGTTGCTTCGTATCGCCTGTCGATGATAAAACATCTTCTTGTTCATGTGGTATTACTTCTGTAGTATCTATTGAGGATCGTAATGGCGTATCATGTCTAGCTTGTAAGTAATGTGCTTTATTTTTTGGGACATTCGGCATATTTGATTCAGTCTCTGAGGGAATTATCTGTGTAATATCAATATATTTTTGTTCTTCAATATGTTCTTTTAGAGTTTTCATATCAGGTGTTTTATCAATATTTTCAATATATTCTGACCTATCTGATGTAATTACTTCAGTTAGCACGATTTGACTAAGTGGTATAAATTCAATTGATGCATCGTGCTTTGGCGTAGGTAGCTTACCGACAAATTGTTTTTCTTGATCAACTACATTTGTAGTATTTCCTACAACAGCTTGAGCTTCTACGAGGTTTGTAGTAACATAAGAATGGCACATTTTTTCTTCAAAAACAACTCCTTCACTTTCAGCCACTATTATTTCTGTTTGTTGTAAATTTTGAAGTTCAAACGATTTTACTTTTGGTATTTCTTTTTTAATATTTTCCTTTAGTTCTGCAGTAGACTCTATATAAAGTACTTCTTCTACATTCGCAGCTTTACCATATATGTCATCAATTTTAGATAAAGCTATTTTGTTAGCTACATCGGATTCATTAGATCTATCGAGATGATCACACTGTGGTAATATCTCTGTTGTTTCCAGACTTATAAACTCAGGGAGTTTGACCACTACTTGTTGTTGTTCTGGTGTATCAATCAAAAGTAACTTATCCTCTTTTTCGGCCATAATATTTTCACCACATTCAGGCGCTGTGAGACTACCAATGACGACAGATGCTTCTTTTTTATCCACAATTTCTTTAGTTTCTAGAACCTTTTCAGAAGAATGTACCATAGTTTCTTGCTGTATAATAGCATCTGCGATTGTTGCTTGTGGAGTAGCTGTAATTTTAGTGACTTGAGGATATTTTTTAAATAAAGAAGGAATTATCTCAGATTCAATATTTTCTATGATAACAGCTTGATTAGCATTCACATTTAATAAAGCTTCAGCCAACTTTGGTTTTATTAGTACAAGTAACCTTTCTTTTTCATTATAATCAGTAGTGGTGACTGTTATTTCTTGATGTGCAATGTTTTCTATATTCGCTTTTTTCACTGTAAGACTTAACTTATCATTAGTCAAACCTATGCTTGAATCTGTAACATATTGCGCAGATATTGCAACAGGCCGACAGACAATGTCCTCAGAAATTTTACAAGTCTCCAAAAGTAATTCAGATTTTTCGTAAAGGTCTTCTTTTTCATGTGGCAATGTCTCGGAGATTTTAATTGTTTCTTCTACTGCGACTAATTGTGGTGAAATAGATTTGAGATCTGGGGTTACATGAATATCAAGAACTAATTGTGTATCTAAAGCTTTGTTTTCAGATATTTGTATAGGTAGATGAGAATCTGGTACAATTCCAGCTTCTTGGCTTTTCGGTTTTGATATATCTAAAGCTGTTGCAGAATCTCCTAGACTAACTTCGGATATCATTGGAAGCTTGTGATCAACGTCCACTTCAATTTTAGCATATTTACTTGATGGTATATGTTGAGTAACAAGATTATCCTCCGTAGAGTTAGAAATTGTCTCAATTATATTTAAACTGTCATTCAGTGTAAATGAAGCTTTAGGATGACCCTGTGTAACAGGTTCTTCACTTAACTTTTGTAATTGTTCATGTACGGTTGCCTCTATAATAGTAATTTCTTCATGAAGATCCCTTTCCACACGAGCAGTGTCGATTTTTGGTTGTAATTGATGTAAAATACCAATATGATCAGCTGTAGTTATTTCTTGAGCAATAGGTGTTATCAGGTTATGTGTGGAAATTGGTTGAGTTTTTAATAATTTTGGAATAGCCTCTGTTATTAATTTTTTTTCAGAATCTACTGTTTCTGTTGCCAACACAAAAATTGGCATGTTGGGAATTAAGGTTATGGATACATTCTCGGATATTGTTGATTCATAAGTTTGTGGAATTTCTTGGTCATGGATAAACGGTAATGAAACAATTTTCGCGTTTTCTTCAATAACAGCTTCAGTGGCTACTTTATTTTCTACTACTTCCGAAGGTTTTAATTCTACCATGGAAGACATTTGTAAGGTTTCTATAGTAATAATAGGTTCAATAGCTTTTATATCTACATTTGCAGTTGCTATTTGTTTATTATCTTTCTGTAGTAACTCTTTCTCGCTTTCATGAACTTGAATTTCTTCGACGACAGTTTTATCTAATGTTGATATAGTGATTTTTGCCTTAGTGCTGGGAGGGGGGTGTTTATCAACAAAATTGTTTTCCGAATCATTTACAATTGTTTCTGTATTAAGCTTATGTTGATGTTCTTGGAAACCAACATCAGCTTTTTTCTCTGGTAGTATTTCAGGAAGCAGTTCTGATTCCTTCACGTGAGATGTAGTCAAATAGTTACATAAGCTATCGTGGAGTATTAAATCATTTTCTATTTTTGATTCTGTCAGAATATTCGGAATAATCAAAGGACCTTCTCTTTCATGAACATCTTTTGTAGATATAACAATGCTATCTTTAGATGTTATATCAATATTAGCTTCTTGGGAATAAGGTACTTTAAACGCGCCAAGTGAACCTTCTTTCTCTTGCACATTGTGAATTTCTGTTACAAGTTGATTAGATACTATTATATCTTTTTTGGCCGTTTCTGTCGGAACTATTAATTCTGGATAATATTTTCCTGATTTATCTTCCACAAATACCTCTCCCACTTGTACTGACTCTAATACATTAAAGTTCAGTTTTGAAGTAACTGCTTTTTCAAGATTTTGATTAATAAATTCATGTTCTCGAGTCTCATCATTGATTTCCGTAACATTTAGTCCCAATAAAGGTGAAATAGAAACAGCAGCAAACGATCTCGTGATTTGTGAATCATTTATGGGTATTTCTTTATCTGATATAATTTCCTGTGAGACATTCAGAGCATCTTGTAAAATTATCGATGATTTTGCACTTTCTTCATGTTTAAAATGTTTGTCGAGAACAGCAACAGACATATTAACGAAAGTATCAGAGGTTATTATAGTTTCTGCAGGCACAACTCCAGTAAGAGCTTTGATATCTCTTTTTATATGCATGTCCTGATATTCACCAACACAACTACCTATTTCAACTTCTGTTATTTGCAGTGGTTCTATTTGGGAGAAAGTTTCTTGAACTTTTCTAGTATTAAGTATTTCTTTTGCCTGGAGGAGCTCTTCTTTATCATGAGTATCTTGAATATTACTGATTAACGGATATGTAGTATCAAAACTCACTGACGCAATATTTGGTCTTTGGTACTCAGGTACTGTATGAGCTACTTCACTTAAAGGAATTGTCTCATTTATTGTATCATATACGTCTGTAGCAAGAGTCGATGTAAATTGAATAGATTCACTTTCTAGGACTTTTGCTACATCTTCAACTAACTGTTCAACATTTTGTTTCGGGTATAACTTATGCATAGATTTTTTAACAATTTTTTCTTCTACTTCGACCATTTCTTCAGAACCTACCACTTGTTTTTTGTACTTTTTGCATTTCTGTTTTTCTTTTACATCTGTGAAATCACAGTACAGTCAGTAATGCGTCCACAAGTAATATAACGATGTAATAATTGAGATGCAAAATAGCGTAAAGCGTAAGTTAATGAGTTATTTATGTATATAACTGCACCATATTAATATTGTGTTAAGTAAGTTCTGTTAAAGTTGATTCTGTGTTTACATATTTTATTAATATATAAATTTAATACTTACACATCTGTGCGTTTTAATATTGACATAAATATTTAACTTGTTAACGTATCCAAAAAGCGTATTTTTATGTGCGAAAATACATTAGGTACATACTTTAATGCTATTTTTATATAGAGCCATAACTCAACTATTACATAGATATGTTGCATTAATTATGACTTAATGCTATTGTATTAATAACTACTTACTATACATTAAAATACATATACTAGATACTTAAGCTGTAATCAATCAATATTACTTATTAATATTGTTAACATATTCAAGAAGCGTGTATGTTGTATCGGCAATCGGAATTAAATAAGATAACTTTACGGTGTTATTTCACATCAATGATTTAAGCATTAATAAACGGTTACATCAAATCGCGATATTATTGTTATAAGATTTTTTCACCACCTCACCAAACTATTATAATACATATACTTTTTAAAACTTATATTAAAAGCTTAAACAAAAAAGCCATCACATGACAATTTTGCACATATACCCTTAAATATCCGACCACATAGATAGCTATACCATATAAAGTGTAAATAAAATTCAATGTAAACCCGTCTTTACACTCTTACTTATTAAGATGTGCTAGCACACATAATATTAACGGATTTGTGTAACAATTAAACTGAACTGACTACCTATAGCATATTTAACTTACCATGTTATGGTAATTTAGATATTGCAATTAGGGGGCAAGCTTATATATTGTTAATTATAATAGAACTTACCTTCTTTAATAACTTGCGAAATGACAGTAGTTTTATCTGTAACGGAATATAGAGATGTCAAAAATAATTTATGAAAAATAATAATAATAGACAACGTACAATTGCTTACCTTTCAATACTTGAGTTATAGATGACTCCGCAACTTCTTCAGCCGCTGATTCGACTATGACCTGAGGAATAATTTATCTTATATAATAAAAACACAAGATATACATTTGCAAACTATTACCACTTTGATATAAGCGTTTCATAAAATGTAACTCCTATAATTTACCTCACGCGCTTCTTTTGTTTCCCAGGAGCGTGGTTGGAAGTCCTCGGGGTAAAAGTGAGCGATGACTTCTTCGACCGAAGTGTGTTTTAGTTCGACCATTTTCATAAAGGCGCGGAAACCAACTTTAGCTGCAATCACGTCTTCGTTTTGGGCAGTCTCTTGGGTAAGTACTTCAGTTATCAGCGCCCCGTGCCCTTGTCTTTCAACTAAATTCACTAACGCTGATTGCGATTGTGGGACCCTTAATGCGGGAAAATGTTGAGAATCGTATAAACTTTCTATTTGCTCTGATGTTATGCCAGTACGTAACATATAGCCGATTTTAGCCAGTTCACGTAAAGGAGATTCTCCAGGACCAAATTCTTTAGCATTGATAACTTCGAGTAGTTCATTTATTTCGGCCACCATTTTGGAATCCTCTTTAACTGTCTTCAACATGCCCTTCTTTTTATTATAAGTTTCCTCAAACGTCTGAACCGTTTCGTCCCTTATTTGTTGCGATGAAACTAAATATTCGTTTGGTGTAAGAATTGGTTCTATTTTGTCCGGTACTTCTTCATGGTCTTTATGACCTACTTTTTTCAGCACAGCAATATCGGTAGTTTCTACGTAATCAGATTCACTGACTTTTATAGTGGCTTTCTCTCTTACTGTGTGTTTCTTTTGCAATATCTTTACTGTTTCAATTGGTTTGACTTCAGTCTCTGTGACTGAAGTTTCAATATCGTCCAGAACTTCATCGACTTTGTTCTCTTTGAATTCTACTCTTTTCATTTCTTTTATTTTCTCCGATGGATTTTTTTCGTATTTTTGATCTGCTTCAAACACTTGTAATGTTGCTTTTGTGATAGCTATACCGATGTCACTAGCAGCCTTACATTTATATGTGCCTTCATGCTTTTTTTTGGCTTTACGTATTTTGCAAATAGTTTTGTCTTCTTTCGTTTCCACTACAACAGTGTCATCAGATTTTATTACTTTATCGTCCTTGTACCATGTAATTTCTGGAAGAATAAAGTATAAATTAGAATTTTAGTGATCAATTATGCCTTTATATACTTCTAATGATGATCCAGTTTCGGTTGTGCTCGTAACAACAAGTGATATTTGTGTCCTGACTTTTAAATTCAAAATTGGTGTGATTATTTAGCTAATTAACGTAAAAACGTATACAAACTGTTAATAGTGACACAAATTTGATTAATAATTTTATAAAATTAGTTGCATATACGAAAAATAATTTATTTTTCGAATAAATAAGGTTATCTGTCAAAGTCTCAACTTCTTTTACAATAGTGACAGTTTGGTGCCAACATCATAATATAATACGAATACAGAAACATAACGTCGAAGCAAATTACGTTTTGTTTTACAAAGTCGAAGAAATACGTTATTAATACCAACTAAACAAAATGAGTAACCTTGAAGAATTTTTCGAAAAGATAAAAGTAGAAATGTCGATTCAAACAAAAGACATTATCTCACAAATAGATGGAAAATTGCAACCTATAAAACAAGAATTAGAAAATCTGAAATTAGAAAATAATGAGTTGAAAATAAAAATTAATAATTTAGAAAAAAATAAAAAATCCAATAACATAATTTTTTATGGCCTTGAAGAAAAAGAATACTCGCAATCAGAACTGCTGGACGAAGTGGTAAAAAAAATGAAAAAGGATTTAAGTATTAATCTTGATAACAGAGACATAAATATAATACAAAGAATTGGAAAACTTAACAAAGAAAGTAATAAAGGAAGACCAGTATTGGTATCTTTTATTAATAATTGGAAAAAAAAGGAAGCCATGAAAAACAAGAAACATTTAAAAGATATTTATGCCTCCGAAGATTATCCTAAAGAAGTACAGGAAAAAAGGAAAGAGTTACGGGTAAAGCTTATAGAAGAGAGGAAAAAAGGGAACTATGCCATCATAAATTATGACAAGTTGATTATTAAGGAAGGAACATCTAACATACCAACTCGTAAACGAAATTTAACAATATCCCCTGATAAACCACGAAAGCAAGCTTCATTATCTACGACTAATAACAAAAAAAATGCATTTGATATAATGAGAGTCAGAAGCAACTCACTCTCCTCTTCTCCAGCAGTGAAACTTTTATAGGATACGGACGTTAGCCACCGGAACAAGCAAAAACTAAACCAAAATAATTTTAACAAAACATTTCCCAAGACGACTGGTCATCGTGAGAATAAGGGTCCCTCCACTCCACAAGGGAACCCTCCACTCGCAAATATTAAAAATACCACCAAAACAAGTACAAAACATAATAAAAATATATTAAAAATCTGTACTTTAAATGTAAGATCTCTGGCATCAATAGAACGATACCTGCAATTAACCTATGCCCTTGAAACTATTGAATTTGATATTTTAGGGATGTCAGAAGTTCAAAGAATGGGTCAGGCAATAGAAGAATATCAAGATTATATTTTATGCTACACAGGAAAACGCAAGGGTCATCATGGAGTTGGATTTTTAATAAAGAAAAATTACAGAAACAATATAATATATCCTTGGGATATCAGAGCGAGTTGCAATATTGCAATTAAAATTTGAAGAAACAAGCATGTCAATGATTCAGTTTTATGCACCCACAGAGAGATCAAGTGAAGAAAAAATAGATTCCTTCTACAACGATGTAAAAAAAGCACATCTACTTGCTGATGGCTTGGTAATAGTTATAGGTGATCTAAATGCCAAAATGGGATACCGAAAAGAAGAAGAAGATCTGATAATGGGTAAATACGGTTAATTTTAAATACGCCAAAAAAAATCAGGACGACTTTCAGACCCACATTTAGTAAATTAAAATCGTCAGAAGAAATAGAAAATTACACTAATCAATTGAAAATTAACATTGGAAACCTGACAATGAA
>DWNA01000471.1:0-23182 GCA_018249835.1 Heliconius besckei | reverse complement strand
CTTACTTATTTAGTGTAGAAAGTTTGTGAGAAAGTTTAGTAATGTTCAACTTAACACACGTATCAAACTATTAACACATATGCACACTTATTACTATTTTAATTATCAAGAAAAATTAGGAGCAATATAAATACGTCTAGTCACTTCTGCGTCTACCCACGAAAAAAGTTATATAAGATATATATAGATGATCCAGGCTAAAAATCTTTTTTATATAGAAAACTGGGTTCACCCTTGTTCAATAATCAATTGCGTTATGTTTATAATTGTTTTTTTTTTTACAACAATAGATGTTTGTTATATCGGTGTCACAGGCAGCAAACTTGCTTAATATTGTATTTAATCCTCTGTTTATTAAATTAAACATTAAATAAAAAATTAAACATTAAATTGTATGTATTCCTCTGGTAGGCGGCTGAGCTACGGGGGGATCGGGTGGACATCTCACACTTATTATTCTATCGTGGAATAATTACGTTAGGTTAAGTTAGATTTAGTAGAGTATATAAGTTTAAATTTGGATATATTTTTTTGTAAATTAGCGTATAGAAAATTACATACACCAATAATGTTACGAGTATTACGATCTAGCCAGTGAGTTGGCTAATGAGTAATTTAAATTTAATCCAGTTTTATAATGACACGATGTGTCTTCCAGCTATGTCCGTGTTGTTGAGAAGTTGATTGCCTCGATGTTCACTGATGTTGAAGTCGTCGAAGAAGATCTGCTCTTTTTATGTTATGCTGATGAGGTATTTGTTCGTGCTGTAAAACCCGACTGTATAAAAAGAGAAAAAAAAGTTATTTCTTTTTAGTTTTATGCAGTCGGATTTTTTTTTATGATTGCGCAATAAAGTGTTTTTTATTGATTTGATTGATTATATTTATTTAAAATTAAATGTCTAGCCTTATAAAACGGGAAGTTGAGTTTCGCCACTCAACACGCAATATCTCAAAAGTTAGACAGTGCGTAGGGAAAGGACTGTTTTGATATTCGGTTCCATCTGCCTGTCCTGGTATAAGCGGGATACAACGTGAAACTATACGAAAAATATAACTCTACATAAATGTATATATTATAAATATAAAAAATATTTTTTGTAAAAAAAAAGGCATTTATTAAAATAGATGTTTCCATGAAAACAAATTATACTTGAAATGCTAACATGTATTATTTTTAAACATTAATTTTTATTTTAAAAAGCCGGATTCTGCTTTTTGGAAACTTTGAGCTAAGCTAAATCCAGATCCGAACCCACTGCCAATGCCAGCAGGTGCACCATTAGCACCAGCATCATTTCCTACAGCAGATGAACTAGAAGCGGCAGCTGCTCCTGCATTTCCGGCAGAACTGGCAGCACTGCTCGCACCACTGCTTGCACCACTGGGTGCGTCGGGATCACCAATCCCAAAGACTGAAAGATAACATAATTAATAAATTTTCTACATTTTGTAGTAAGTACCCTTAGATTTGTTTATGCAGTTTTACTTTCAACTTTGCAAAATTTATTGAAATAAGAAGAATTCTGGGAACTCCTCTCTTAGCACTCCCCTGCACTTCCCAAAGAACAAACATGTGATGCACGACGCCACGTAATTTGAACGGTGCGTTGTCTGTCACTCAGTAACGAATAAGAAAGATATTTACATGCTTACATACAAAATACGGGAAACAGGTGAAGAAAAAAGAAAGCAGAGAATGGCTTAATACTAAGTTCCCTCTGCGTACCTTGCTGTATACATCCTTAGTATGTAATATATTATGTATTCACTTACATGGGAAGGATTGGACAACTGCCACGCACTGAAAAAAAATACAAAAACATAATTATTATACAAACTCAAATACAGATTACTTAATATGTCATGAAACTGTTCGGTCGTGAGGATGAGGTGAGTTCGAATCCATTTGATAGACTAGTCACGTTAAGAATCTACAGGGTCAATTTTTTTATTTTCTGGCTCAGGTAACGAAGCGTCTTATCGCGAACGGAGGGTTTTAACAGCTAAAAAATATCTCAAAATGTTAGAGAAGATTCTGGTAATACAAAGTGTATAGATTCCCTTTACCTTGCTAAATGAAGCACTAGAACATTACTCAATACTTACCATTCTAATTTTATTTGTTATCTTGAATTGAAATTCATAAAACGATAATCAAAAATTTTTATTAAAAACAAAAATGATCAAATCTCTCACCATAATCGCTACAAAGACCAGCAGTAGGACCCTCATGTTTTCAATTCTGTAACTGTAGTGACGGGTAGGCCGTTGGTTTTCTTTTTATATCTGGATTATTTAAAAAGCTGTTTAAACAAACCATTTATGGACAATGAGTTACTGCAAACAAATGCGAGGCCATTTACAATTATATTAATGTAATCCGTTCTAATGAATATAGAATTAAAAATTCAATTAAATCAGCTTTTCGCTGTATCCCGCGCACAGCAGGGTAGGCAGAGGGAACCTCGTGCTGAATAGAGAAGGTAATACATACCTACAATGACAAGTTTTTAACACTTTATATTCCCAATGCGGGAGTATGAGGTAGAATCGGAAAAGATATCTTTGGAAATAGAATCATAGCTCCTAAAGTAATAATGTTGTATGAATAATTTCTATGAATTTCGATAGTTCAATACATTTATGAATTACATAAATTGCTAAATTTAGCTTTTTGTGAAACTTTTTTACGGATAGTTGCCTGCAGGGATATACTCGTAAATATGAATGCCCTGTATATATTGTAAACCAATCAAATAATAAACTTTTTATGTAGCTTTCAGTTTTTATCATATTTCAAAAAAGAAACAAGAACTATATTAGAATTCAATAATTATTAATATGATCTTTTTAATGAAGACGTTGTCCATTGTCAAACACCTCTAAACTCTAATAAATTACAAGCGCCTACAAAATTAATATACTAAAGTTAGTAACTAACAGAAACAATTTATTAATAATTTTAATCAACTAACGTGTAATAAATATTATTTGCTCTTAATATGTTCATAGGCGCTTATGACTTATAGGATTTTGGGGTCTGGCAGGGAGTTAAATCTGAGACTGAGGAAGAATTAAATATTTATAGAGGCGTTACAATGTCTATTAGTAGGTATTAGAATAGTTACACATGAATCACGTATCACTTTGAGAAGGCTCCTATTGTATACAAGTGTAGAAGGCCCTAGTAGTATATACTTGAAAATTTGAGGCGACTCGCCTTTTAGCTAAGGATATGAAAGAAAAAACCTTTTAGAGTCTTCTTCTTTCTTAAATAAACATGAAATTCTTTAAGTAGGAAGCGGCTTTAATATGAAATTCCTTTAACGAAAATTAATTACTGTTTTGATTTTCATGAAAACTGACGTTAAAAACCGTATTAAAAAAATATGAATTAGGAAACGTGAACTTTGATTTCATTTACCTACTTTCAATAATTTTTGAATGTTATAAGGACAGTAAAGCTTACACAGTTTACATTGCATATCAGCAAGTTAATAAAAGTATCAACAGTTGACAGATCTCTATCTAGCCCGAACACCACGAAAATAAATCTAGGAAGCTTGTTTTGAAACAGATTTTTTGTAATTAATATTTTTAAATATTCGCTCTCTGTTGAGAGTAGGAAAAACAGAGAAGGGCTTATGGGTGTCACTGCGCCCACATCTGGATGACCACGCTGCGCCACTTTTAAGCAACACATGTATAATTAAAAATCATTACACATCATAGGTCATTTTTGTTCTCCTCATGCTGGTCATAGGCCTCCCTCAAGGATTTCACTGCGTACTTTTACATCACATAATTTAATATGTACATTTTATGTGTAATCATTATCACAGTGAGCAAACTTACTTTATCGTTTTCAATAAAGAATAAGTTTCTTTAACTCTAAAAATAAATAAAAAAGCTTCAACATTCAAGCGGCTTACGTGATTAAATGGGACATGTTATTTTTTTATCAGCATCACGCTGTATAACGCATATATGTAGCATGATTAGTAAAAGGAACCTATGGACCTCCATGGGTTCCTTTCCTCCTAACTAGGACTCTCCATTCCCCACTTACCGCCTATTTTTTGTGTTTAGGCATAACGTGTTGAGTAGAAGAACTCAACGCCGAGTTTATGCCTTGGTGCCGAAGAAAACGAGTGGGGATCGAACCCGCAACCAACGCGTTACAACCATTCCCTTGTGCTCCTCCGCCACGACGGCGTTAAAGAAAATACAAAAATGCTCAGTCGGCGGATAAACGCGCAAAATATTTAGTTTCATTTTGAGCAATTCTTTTCCTATGTTTGGTGCTTATTAAGATATTTCCCGAAAATGTATCGCTGACATTTAACGCTGATTGCATCTAATCTACGACCAATCCCATTATTACGTATTCTTTTCATTATGTAGGTACTTATTGAAATAATACAACACGCATTTCAAAATTTATTGACTGAGTATAAAAGAGGATGAATATTATTATATTCATATTATTTATATAATAAAAAATACACTCATACGTTTATGTGTTTATATTTTTTAATATATGTATAGGTTTTCTAGTATGTATTTGACAGGCCCAATATTTATATCAGCACTCAATGGACAGAACACCGACTTCTCCACTCTCTCCGAGAGCTCTCTTATTATCAAGGAACGCCATACTCTATGGAGTATGATGGTTTTTGCTTGATATAACAAGTTGTGAGCAAAATATCTGCATACAATAATATTTGTATAGAGATATTTTATACAATATATATATTATATATTATTGTATATATTTTGATTAAGTACGTATATTTAAATTAATTAATATAATAATAATTTTTCTTGTATTTATATTGATATATACATATATATTGCGCTATTAGTTGTCAAGACGTCTGACAGTAGTGATTGTCATTTATCTTTATCATCTGTTGAATCATGGTCATGGTCATTCAGTTTTGGTGTTAGGAAATATGATCACATTACCGAATATCGAGTTCGACTTAAATGGTTGACCATGAAACATCGTCGCAATTATCGTGCACTCGTCCTTTTATACTCTATCTTGTATCTCCCTTTAACTCCTTCATACCTCAAACAAACATTTACTTTCCTGGGCTCTCTAATAATAAATGTATTAGATATATATAAAAAAATACGATGACTGTTATAATACTTAATATTTAGTAATTTTAGTTTAAAATCGTTTCGCAAGCGTGCAACTATACACACAGTCGTTGTGGGTTCAATTCCCACTCGGAGAATGAAAATTTAATATTTTCGTATTTTTGTATTTTAATAGGAGGATGTAATAATGGAAATAACGGCGGTGGGGGAGGTGCTGGCGCAGGCGCAGGATCTGGTGGTAGTGGAGGAGGGGCTGGCGCTGGCGCAGGCTCTGGAGGTAACGGAGGGGAGGCTGGTGCAGGAGCGGGACGGTTCAGATTGCAATGGGCTATTCCCTAGCCTTGGGCTTGGCTTGGCTTAGCTAAAGGTTGCTTAGAATAAATTTATATATGTAATAGAATAATGATTTCATTATTTGAAAAATTATTTCTATTAATTGTAGTAATAAAAGCATATATATATAATTTGTATTTTATTCTGCCTCATCTGATTTCCTGAATTTTGCGTTATAACCTGAGAGTACCCTCTTGTATCTTTCGATACCTCGATATAAAGAAAATTACAGACTTTTAGCCAATTTAGACACACGTATACATAATAGGAAGCATTCCGCAGTCTTCTGTTCCATATTACACGTTGGATGTCTCTCAACGTAATGTGAGAGTAAAAACACCGACCACACATTCCTCGCAGTCCTTAAAGCTACTAAAGAAGTAAAACTCATAATTTACAAGGAAATAATGTTTGCCTTTCAGGGAAGATAATCGATACTTGAGGTAAAGCCCAAGGGGGCAGTAGCCGCTACATATAACAACGATACCGGCCCAAACCATTACAGGCATTAGTTACACGGCGGCGTACAACGCTGCATTTAGTCATGTGGAGTAGGATGTAGAGGAAACCGGACAAACAGTCAACCTCCGACAGGCACTTAAGATTTCATTATAATAAAAAAAAGAAACTATAAATAAAATATTGTAAAATTGTAATACGTAAAAATATACCTGGTTAGAATATACCTGGACTCTCTAATTATATGCCTAGTTTAAATAGCAGATAAATACAAAATGTATTTAAAGCTGATAATTATGGAAAAGTAAGAAAAACATACGGACCAACTGTCTGTAGTGTTTACTTATAATATACATAAAAAAACAACGTTTACTTGGTATGTATTTTTGTCAAATAAAAGACTCTTTTCATAATAATTCAATAGAATGAATATAAAATAAAATAATTATATGTATCAAGGTCAAAAATATTATAATTAAGAAATAATATATGTTCATATGTTTGTATTTTTTGTACGAATGTAACATTAATTAGTTGCTATAGTGTGTATTATACTACTCGTGAACGACACATGATAGTTCCTAAGGGCAGTAGGCACAGTGTAAACGATTAACGTCATGTAACCAACGTCCACCTGTGAACGAGGGGTTGTGTGGTTGACTTCATTTAGAGGAATGAGTTATCGCTCTGGTTTAACAACGCGCGTGGGGAACGGGGCGACGTAACACTACACTAACCTTCCCTGTGCCTAACGTGCTATATGGATTTATTTATTTATATTCTTTATTGCACAAAAAAAATGTACAAAAGGCAGGCCTAACGCTAAGAAGCATGGATGACCGAATGAATTGCTTTCACACTCATACAGGACTTCGTTTTTTTTTCCTGTCATTAGTCCCAGCCCTTGTTGCCAGGGTCTACCTTCTGAACGAGTATACTCCTCTCTGGACGATCGTCAACATCATCGATTGTTAGTCCACTGGCAGTGCCGGTTTTAGCACTACCGGCGGCCTGGGCGCAGTTTTTTTGACGCCCCCTAACTAAAATTTCGATTATATACAAAAAAGGGAATGGGTAAAGTGAAAATATATATATTTAAAAAACTAATAAAATTTCACTTTTCTAGCCTTTCTTTTAGGCACTCTTTTATTAGGCATTTAAAGTCTATGTTTTCTGCAATTTCATTTTTGATTGACAAAGTTGTTAAGTTTGTTAATCTAGATTGCGAGATTGTGGATCGCAGATATGTTCTTATTAGCTTCAGCTTGGAAAACTCCTTGTTTATTGAAAAACACACAAGGCAAGCGAGCGTACGGGTTATCTGATAGTAAGTAATCACCGCCGCCTACTACCTCGTGAAACACCAGAGGGGCGGGCTACAGGTGCGTTGCCGGTTTTTAAGGTGGAGAAAGACGCGCTTTTTGAAGGTACCCATGTCGTATCAACCTGAAAATATTACCATAGGTAGGCCATTCCACAGTTGCGTTCCACGTGGAAGAGAGTTCCTACCAAACCGCATAGAAGTAGAGTGGCACGTATCCAGATGATGTGGATGATAACAGGCAGGTAACAGGTCGAACAGTTCTCCAGAACACATGCGGTAGAGAACGCACTGGCCAATGTTGCAAGCCATTCACACATCATTGGGTCTCCAACGATCCGAACGGCTCTACGTTGTATGCGGTCCGTATGTATCAAATAGGTCAAGCTGATACTGGGATGCATCAGCCCAGAGATGAGAACAGTACTCCACATGAGGCCGAACCTGGGCTCGGCGAACCGAAAGTATCAGCACATTGGGTCTTAGCATTACCCCTTATTATAGGGGAGTGTTTTGGAAGACTGACGACACCACAAATGGGGTTTAATGGTTAACGCGCAAACTCGTATTTTTTTTCATTAAATTGAATCAAGTTCCTATCTACCCATTAGGAAATGTGTCATTAATCAATCGATAATGACACATTTCATCCTCATCCTTCAGATAAACCAAGAGCTGGCTTTTTATAGTGCTCTCTATCACCTTCGGGTACAGGGAGGTGATAGCAATAGGCCTGGAGTGGATCAGAAGCGTTGAAATCAGGTGGATAAGAGCACTCTTTTAAGAGTCTAGGACTACGCCGACTCAGTAAGAGTGGCGAAAAAAACACGTTAGCACCGCTGTTAGCTCAGGAGCATTGCAACGGAGCACTAAAGGAGAGATGCCTTCTGGACCGCTCGACTTGATTATCCAAAGAGGACAGAGATCGCCTAATAGCTTTTTGGTTGAAGTTAACTTTAGGCATTGAGCTCTGGCACCGTGGAAAGGTTGGCGGCGTTATTCTTCCGTCACTCATTTTTTTTTCACGGGGAAAATTCCTCATGGACTACCTCCGCCTGGGGAAGGCGGAGGGGCGTGCCGGATTCTTACCGGCTAAAACCACCCTGGTGTCTCGACGCACGGGGGCACGGGGCCGTGGGAGTCCAAATTCATCCACAGCCCTACACTAGTGCTGGCCAGGTATGTCTGGGTCTCGTCTCCTGTGCGGGGTAGTGAGACCTCGACCCTGGACGGTGGTCTAAAGGCGACGGTGGCCAATTTTGGCCTTCCACCAAGACCTGCCCTGCCCTGCAAGGCCTTGCGATGTTTTGTTTATTTATCCTCCACTTGACGAAGTTCGTCGACATGATGATTAGAACTAGTTATAAATAAATAAGGCGGAAGTTGAATAAAAACACTAGTATAAGCAATATAATATCTATACATTAGTGCATTTGTGTGTACTCAGTGTATAATTGTTTTTAATTTCGGGTGTGTTCTGTTCAAGTATAAATAAGGAAGGTGTTCTGTGTAACCTCAGTACAATATTCAAGATGAAAACGACCGTTGCTTTATTTTTGGTATTGGTAAGTTTTTTTTTATTTTCTGTGCTTGAAGAAACCCAGACTGCATATTGATTAACCAGATGAAACAATAATTTATATATTTTATCACTGATCAAGGTGGTAGACAGAGTGAAGAAGAGAGAGCCTAGAGTCATTTTTTCAGCTTCACGCTGTATCCTCTATATAGCAAAGGGAACCTGGGAACCTAGTGTTAAGACACTTCGTTCCCATTGAAACATTTCCTTTCCTGGAAATATAAATATTAAATATTTCTTTCATCCAAGTGAGAATTGAACCTACAACCGTAACGTTTACAGTCGCATGCTTGCCCTGCGTCACGACGTGGCGCAATATAAAAGGGTAGGCAGAGTGAAGAAGACAGATCTATATAACGTTTGCTATTTTTAAACTCCCGACGAAAACAAAGAGTATAAATTTGTAATATCTGTGTGTGTGTGCACCTTTATGTCTATCTATCTTTCGCATTGGAGCTCCTAAACGGTTGAACCGGAAACGGATTTTGATTTAGTTTTTTGTTTGTTTGAAAGGTGACTTAACCGAGAGAGTTCTCGATTAATTTACCTTTTAAAAAGATTAAAAAAATATATTATCTCTCTCTCTCTGCCTACGCAGTAAGCCCACTGTCCTAACTACATATAAGACTAATAGTCCTCAAAATTTCGGCTTTGCTAAAATAAACGGAGGTCTGGCGGCCTGCAGCCATTATTTTATGAGTAGGAGATATTGTAATAATTGAAATAAATTTTCATCGTTAACCGTTACAAATTATGAAAATTCGTTTTGTCCTGGTTCCTAGGAATTTCAGGAAATCTTTCTCTTAGTACTTCTCTACACCCAACTTATTATTAAGCACAAAATATTAATTTTTGTTTTGTTTTTCAGTGTCTGGTGGCGGTTCAGGCTAAGCCAAGTAAGGCTCGTTGAAATTATTTTAAATGTACAATTCAAATGGAATAAAAACTGAAATTCTATTAAAAACCTATTAAAGAGGTTTCTAAGACCAAAATCAGAAATTTTATACTTAAAAAATCCGTCGTCATGACAGCTTTGGTTTGTTTGGCTAGGTTGTTTGTTCGATTCACACTCAAAGAAATGTTTTTTTTTCTTGCCCTGAACGAGACTGAACATTGAGTTTGAACATAAGGCCACTAACGGCTCAGAAGGCAATTAATTCAAAGCCGGCAAGAAACTGTACATTTGCTCTTTTCAAAATTGAATTCACTATTTTATTGGTTTATACAATAATACAATAGATGAATGAATGAATGCATGAAATCCTTCAAATATTCTTAGACTGTATAACGAGCTTTCCATAAATTCCATTTGAATTTCCATAAATGACTGTTTTTTTATGTATTTAATTTTTTCACTTCTTCAAAATTACAAAATCTTTGTATAATTATTTTTCACTTTTTAGTTCGTTGTTAGAAGTCGGTTTTTGTTTTTGTTAAAAATTAATTTATTTTACGATTTTTAGTGATGGGTAGATCTTAAAATGATGCTTCTTGCTCTTCTTCTTCTTAAAATAATTCCTTCATGTGTTATTTCTTAAATTAATAGTATAACTATGTATATATTTTTTCAGGTCCGCTGCCTATATTAGGTGAGACGCTATTTTATTTACACAGACTGTATATCAATATCAATATATATAGTGGTGTAGTTCAATCTAAAGTTACTACTACTCAACTAAAGTTAGAACTGCCCGTTATTCCTATTGACGTTATCAAACTTTGAGCTTTTATTATTGTGATCTTCCACGCACCCAACACTGTGTAAGGCCTAAATATTATGTTATTTTAAAATTTGTTAATTGTAGGAGGGGCTGGTACAGGAGCTGGTGCAGGAGCAGGCTTAGGCGGTAATGGAGGAGAACCTGGCGCAGGAGCAGTAGCTGGTGCAGGAGCAGGTTTAGGCGGTAAGGGAGGAGAACCTGGCGCAGGAGCAGTAGCTGGTGCAGGAGCAGGTTTAGGCGGTAAGGGAGGAGAAGTTGGCGCAGGAGCAGGATCCAGCGCGGGAGCTGGTGCAGGAGCAGGTTCTGGCAGTAGTGGCGGCGGTAATGGAGGGGGTGCTAGCGCAGTAGCAGGATCTGGCGGTAATGCAGGAGGAGCTAGCGCATGGGCAGGTTCTGGTGGTCATGGAAGTGCAGCTGGAGCAGTTGCAGGCTCTGGAAGTAATGCAGGAGGAGCTAGCGCCTGGACAGGATCTGGCGGTAATGTAGGAGGAGTTGTAGTAGGAGCAGGCTCTGGTAGTGGAGGGGGAGCAAGCGCTGGACCAGGATCTGGAGGCAATGAAGGAAGCGCAGGTGCTGGACCAGGTGCTGGAGCAGGCGCTGTAGCAGGTGCTGGATCAGGTGCAGGTGCAAGCGAAGGAGGAGCTGGAGCAGGAGCAGGCTCTGGTGGTATTGGAGGTGGTGCTAGTGCTGGACCAGGATCTGGAGGCAATGAAGGAGGAGCAGGTGCTGTAGCAGGTGCTGGAGCAGGTGCAGGATCAGGTGCTGGACCAGGTGCTGGAGCAGGCGCTGTAACAGGTGCAGGTGCAAGCGAAGGAGGAGCTGGTGCAGGAGCAGGCTCTGGAGGTATTGGAGGTGGTGCTAGTGCTGGACCAGGATCTGGAGGCAATGAAGGAGGAGCAGGTGCTGTAGCAGGTGCTGGACCAGGTGCTGGACCAGGTGCTGGAGCAGGTGCAGGATCAGGTGCTGGAGTAGGTGCTGGAGCAGGCGCTGTAGCAGGTGCTGGATCAGGTGCAGGTGCAAGCGAAGGAGGAGCTGGTGCAGCAGCAGGCTCTGGTGTTACTGGAGGTGCTGCTAGTGCTGGACCAGGATCTGGAGGCAATGAAGGAGGAGCAGGTGCAGGATCAGGTGCTGGACCAGGTGCTGGAGCAGGTGCTGGAGCAGGTGCTGGATCAGGTGCAAGTGTAAGCGAAGGAGGAGCTGGTGCAGGAGCAGGCTCTGGTGGTATTGGAGGTGGTGCTAGTGCTGGACCAGGATCTGGAGGCAATGAAGGAGGAGCAGGTGCTCTAGCAGGTGCTGGACCAGGTGCTGGAGCAAATGCAGGATCAGGTGCTGGACCAGGTGCTGGATCAGGAGCAGGTGCAAGCGACGGAGGAGCTGACGCAGGAGCACGCTCTGGTGGTATTGGAGGTGGTGCTAGCGCTGGTCCAGGATCTGGAGGCATTGAAGGAGGAGCAGGTGCTGTAGCAGATGCTGGAGCAGATGCTGGAGCAGGTGCTGGACCAGGTGCTGAAGCAGGTGCTGGAGCAAGTTCTGGGGCAGGTGCTGCGGCAGGTGCTGCGGCAGGTGCTGCGGCAGGTGCTGGATCAGATGCAGGTGCAAGCGCCGGAGGAGCTGGCGCAGGAGCAGGCCCTGGTTGTATTGGAGGTGGTGCTGGCGCTGGACCAGAATCTGGAGGCAATGAAAGAGGAGCAGGTGCTGTAGCAGGTGCTGGACCAGGCGCTGGAGTAGGCGCTGGACCAGATGCTGGACCAGGTGCTGGAGCAAGTGCTGGGGCAGGTGCTGGGGCAGGTGCTGCGGCAGGTGCTGGATCAGGTGCAGGTGCAAGCGCCGGAGGAGCTGGCGCAGGAGCAGGCTCTGGTGGTATTGGAGGTGGTGCTGGCGCTGGACCAGGATCTGGAGGCAATGAAAGAGGAGCAGGTGCTGTAGCAGGTGCTGCACCAGGCGATGGAGCAGGTGTTGGAGCAGGTGCTGGACCAGGTGCTGGAGTAGGTGCTGGAGCAGGTGCTGAAGCAGGTGCTGGAGCAGGTGTTGGAGCAGGAGCTGGAGCAGGTTCTGGAGATATTGGAGGAGGAGCGAGTGCTGGAGCAGGTCCTGGAGGTATTGGAGGAGGAGCTGGTGCTGGAGCAGGATCGGGAGTTGCTGGTGCTGGAAGTGGGTCTGGATAATCTGGCAATGGCAATAAATGGCTATGGGATAGTATCCAACATTGGTGCTGGCGTTGGTTTAGACTAAAGCTATTTAGATTTTAATTTATTTACAATGTAAATAAAAGCATACATATATTTTTCTTTTTATTCTATCATATTTGATTTCCTGATTTTGAGTTCCAAATTCAAAAAAGCAACAGTAGTGCCTTTAAGCAATTTAGAGCAAGCACGCTATCGAAGGAAGCAGTAGTCCCTTGCAATCAAACCAACATTGTTAACGGCAAACACTAAAACACTATTCACTTCAACATAATTTATTTTGTTTCTTTTAGTGTTAAATGTTAAGTAAGTAAGTAATAAGCTATGGACAGTACAATATCACGTATTATTATAATAAAACGGGACCCAGAACGCTAACAATACTTGTGGAACGGCCATCCTTAGAGGAGGTCCTATGATTGATATCTTTGTTGGTTATCTATTTACTCTAGCTTGCTTATACGCCCACGCGGTACATGTGCTTATCCTGTATGGAGTAGTAGATACTTGTCCAATCATAATTTTCTCCAAACTATTCAAAGTAAAGCTCAATAAAATAGCTTATAATACGCTACTAAAACGAATATAATTAAATTAAATAGTAAATTTAATTACCTGAATACACATTTAAATACAAGTTATTTAAACAATAGGCCGAACATTTTTGTTCAGATCGGAATATACAGGGTGGAATTGACAGCACCACTTTAAATGCAACCACAGGTTTAACTACTCTATAAAAGCCTAATATAATTCAGAAAAAACATAATTCCCAAAAATGATAAAGTTATTTTTTCAAAGAAAATAAATAATAGAATTATCGTTTTAAAAAAAAACATCATTTGTAAAGTATAACATAGGCACGCACACACTTACCTGTCAAAGCGGCAACGTCGCACACGCTTCATTCAAGAAATCGAGTCGCAGCAACTAGCGTAGGTATGTAGGCAACGGCGGCGAGCTGATGTTAAATTAACGCAACACTTAGGAATACACTTTACACACACTTGTATTGAATTATTTCTATTAATCGCTCTGTAATTCTGTCCAGAGCCGTCTCATGTACACTGCCCAAGATACTGTGTAGTTTGTCTAGCTGTGCCACTACTTCTAAATTTTTTGCATGTAATAGGTTTATAGAATTAATGGTATTTAAATAATAAATAATACATATATGATTGTTATTATAAATAATGTTTTGTAATTGACATTTGACACTTGTCATTGATTTGGCGTTTAGAATATCCGTCTTTGATTTTAAGTCGTAGTTAAGTAATGGATTACTATAGAATTATGATTATATTTAATAGATTTATAAAGTAAATGGTAATTAAATAATAAGTAATACATATATGATACTTACAATAAATAATATTTTATAATTGATAATGGACACTTGTCTAGGATTTGTAGTTTGATACATCTGCCTATGATTTGCTGGCTGGTGATATAAAACAATGGAATTACGATAATATTTGACTTACAGTATTATTGTAAAATGTATTATATATCCTCGGCGATCTTCATTATAAATGTTAGAATATTTATCACTATTATAATGTTAAGTACTATTGTAATTGCAAATGTGGTAAGTACAGTACAGGTAAGTTATATGTAATTATACTGGGCTGGAGCAGTGAAAGGCGAGTGTTAGTGTAAAGGGATCCCTTAAGCCTACAGATGTGGTCACAAGTCCACGGCACTGCTCCAAGCTTAAGATCATTTAAAAGGTAGATAACATTACTTACTGCTACCAACCGCTTCTGATGTTTGTTCGATACGACAATACTTTTATTCATTTAGACAATTATTCCAATTTATCTTTATTTATATTATCTACTATCATTTTTCTAACATCAGAAGTGGGATCAGCTCACTCTCACTCCCACTTTTACGTGAAATAATATCCTGACACTTTTCAAAGTTTTAATGTTGTGTAATTGTGAGATACATAGTTACAAAATTATAATGAAATTGTAATAAAACCAAGATAGTAAAAAAGGGAAGGAAGGCCATCCAACTGCCTTTGTTTGTGGCTAAATCGTTTGGCTAAATAGTCGATGTTTAAAGTTAAACAGACAAATCATATTTGAGGTGACGGAATCAATCATACAATGTTCATTTATTAAATGTCCTAAGTTAATTGTTAATTCAATAATAAAAAACGGTAAATAATGTGTGATAGATTCTGCAGTAAGTTGTATAGGAAAAGGTTTTTGGTTAAAAGTATACATGTTAACAATTATAATAGTATTATATTATTTTTATTGCTTAAAATGGCATCTTACAAAAGTAATGTTAAAACTATATCTGAAGTATTATAAGTATTATATCGTTTTATTATAACTCATTATGAAGAAAGACATAAGAATTTTAATTTTTTTTTTTTTTTTAAAGCACCTTAAAATTTTAAAGTAAATCAAAGAAATAACTATTTGCATCAATATTATTTCAATTTAGAAAAATTGTTACAACATAGCATTATATTTGTTTTAAAATCAGAAACATTAAGTATAGCGAATTGCAAGTAAAAATAAGAATAAATTTCCCTTTTCAATGTGAATATTATTAATATTATATTTGAATTATTTGATTGGTGACAGTTAATTTTCATAAAGTTTAATTAATAATAAAGTTTAATTGATTTTATACCTTTTTAATCTGAAAATATTGCCAAAATATATAACAGGTTCGCTGTACTATTAGGTTATTTAATTATTATTTATTATTACAATAAAACATTATGACAAGCTATATCTTACAAAAAGGTTTAATCAGTTTCTATGTAGTATTTCAGCAGCCTGGTTATACAAGAATACTGATAAAAATTATTTAAATAAACTTTTTAAATTATGACTTGTTAGGATGTTTGTCTTGAAATTTCTGTAGTGACAAACTTAGAGTACCTTATTTATTCATATATATAATTCCACAAGGATTAATAAAAGTTTCAATACTAATTGCGGAATTTAATTAAAAGACATGTCACATATTTATGCCTCAGATTCATCAACAATTTGTTAACTTTTTGGAGGCAATTTATTGGAGTTACTTACTTATCTCTATTTCTTGTTTCTATGTCTGGTACTAATATTACTATACAATATGAATATATTGTTGTTGAATATATTGTTGGACAAAAAAAATATTTTGTTTATTTATTCTGGAAAGATAATAATATAGTAAGTATATTAGATCAGAAATCCAAGCTATTCTTATTGAAGATTAATTTACAAATTGAGTAATTTTACACAACATACATTCTTTTAAGACATTTCAAACAAATGTTGAGTTTTTAATATTACTCATGATGTAAATATTAGTGGTAGTAAAAGGAGAATGCGACAACGACGATGTAATACTAATGTTAAATGTAAGTACCTATCTATCGAAGTTCAATATCATTTTGTGTGTTAAAAATTTTAAAAATTTTGAATATAATTTTGTGGGGGGTTCAATAACCATGCATTATTTCTAAATAATTTAATAATAAAGGTGATATAATAAATTGACTTAAAGTAGGATTTTATTAAACAATTTTAATAAGAGCTTTGAACGTTGTTTAGATTAAATAGGTAGATAGGTAGGTAGGTAGATAAATAGGTAGAGGTAATTTAGATTTATAATAAATAGGTAATTGCGTAAAAGAACGCGAGATATCGTTTTTTCTCGTTCGGTTATTTTTTGACGAATGAAAAGTAGAAGTTTGGCAACGCTTAGTAGTATATTTGTAGTAGTATGTGTATGTGTGCGTCACACGAAATACACGTATGGAGAAAAATCGTGAAATGAAAAAAAAAATCCTACGTCCAAACTGTTGAGGTATCTTGATTAATTTCTTTAGCTCCGGGTTTGAAATATTTGACCCTAAATGCAGTTTGAGTAAAAGAAGCGCTGCCTCTTCCACCCTGTATACTAAAATCGGTCCAGCGAGCGCGTCCACCAGTCTTGCTGTCCCCTAGTAAGACCGTATGAAGGGACACGGAAGGTCCACTCGCGACTATGTTACTGGACGTACCTAACTAAGCTCGTTTTTTGCTAAGAACACGTAGTTCTCCCTCTTGCGGCTTCGTCCGCTTAAACTACTGAATTATTAACTTAATACACTGTACTGTATTACTCTGCGACCGCTGCTGTGCTGTTACATGCTGTAAATGGTCATATTTATCTACTATATTAGATAAACAATATATTTAAGGTATTTAATTGGATAAGGATTAATGTTGTATTGCTTAAAAATGCTTCGAAAATAAGTTATTATATTTCGTCAAAACTAAATGACAATTTTTTTTATTGGAGATCTTTGCAAGGTATACAATACCTCGAAAATCTCGTGGACTTCAGTCTGCGTTTGCAATGTAAGCGAAGCTATGTTATTATTTACGTCACATTAGAAACCTCAAAAATAATAATATTTCTCTACTATTTAACAGATGTTATTATACATCTACATAAACCTTCCTTTCTTAGCTGACATAGGGACAAACAGCGTAAAGCGACTTTGTTTAAGACTTTCAGTTTCAGAAAGATATTTTAACTAAGATATCGAATTTAAATAAATATCTATTACCAAAGTCCTTTCAATCTTAATTACGCTGTTTCATGACTTTTGTAAGCTACACTTTGTAAACTTTCGGAAGGGCCTTATTACCCTAGGGTACCGCTTTATCCCGCGCACAGCAGGGTAGGCAGAGGGAACCTAGTGTTAAGACACTTCGTTCCCCAATTTCTGCCGAATTTAAAAGGCATTGCGTGTTGAGTGCCAGAAATCAACGCCGCCTCGACACCAGAGCGAAGAAATGGAATTTTAAACGTAAATTAATATTTCACTTCCTCGAGTGGAGATCGAACTCACAACCGTCGCGATACAGACGAACCCTTGTGCCGATGCGCCACGGCGGCCTCAGATTAGATCAACTGTGAATAGCAAACAGAATTGTGTTTGTTTTTATACTTATTTATCATTTTAAATAACACTACAGACATTCGACGGGCATATCCTAAAGGAGGGTGAATAAGCTATTCACCCTCCTTTAGGATATGCCCGTGAACGTAAGAAGAGTGTTTGGTTGTTGTGTTTCTAGATGTTCATAATAATCTGCATATAACGTAGCAGTACTGAGGCAGCGATTGCAAAAGCTGCGTAATCGCCAAGGATGGCTCATTTCATATGTAGTCTGCTGACCGGTATATATCCAGTATGTATCGCAATGCTTCCAGAACCTTTTTTTCTTAGAGAAGTTTTGGAGCACATTACATAATTTAGTCTATATTTTTTTAGCTCCACACTTTGTCCCGCATAGAGCAGGACAGGTAGAACGTATTGTTAAAACACTTCACCCACCGTATTATTTCAACCTTACGTGTGAATTGTGTGTTGAGTGGCGGAACCAACCGCCGTCTTTTGTCTTGTAACTAGAGCGAACATATGAAAATAATTCATTCATCCGAGTGAGAATCGAACCCACAACCGCGACGTTTACAGCTGGATTTTGCTTTGGCGCTTCATTATTTAATTTCCTCGAGTGGATGTGGAACCGATAACAACCTGTTGTGTTTACAGTCACGCGCTTGTGCGACGTTCCTAACGTACCAAACGACTGTGCCATAAGGGAGCATGACTAATTTCAAATGTATTTTCATTGTAAATACAAAAATACAAATGTTTTTTAAAATAAATAATTATATAATAAGCTTTTGTGTGCAGACACTTGTATAAATGGCATAGATTAATGAAAAATATTCTGGCAGTGAGTCCGTAGTTTCGAAACATTTCAACATATTTCAAGAAATTGAGTGGCGGAATTCAACAAAGCCATATTCCATATGAATTTAAATAAATATTTCCTTTCATCAAGTGGGGATCGTACTCACAACCATTCAATTTTGCAGCACACTTTGTGCACTTTTAATTACTCTACCGTTCTGCCAAAACGGAGGAAGAGCCACAATTTCCATTTAAGAATTAAATATGTAAAACTGTGATGTGGCCTGAACCATACCTTTATAAAATACCTCCTGAATATTAATTAATCTATACACAATATATAATACGCAATAAAATTATATTATATAAAAATACACTTGTGAGAACATATAGTAGGGTCTGGTATGGTATGACCATATGGCACAATATGGTCTGAGGAAAACCATCGAAGAAATAAAAATGTACGGGAGCTCCTTCAAATATGTATTTTGTTTTTGTTTTTTAGTATTTGTAATTTTATTTCGCAACAGAAACAAATTATCTGTAAAAATTTCATCGGTAACTGAATATTTTTTTTACTTTTTAATTTTATCATCTGTGTACATTTCCACTGTGTCACGGTTCGTAAGATACCGGCGGCTGTGACCGACGTACAGACAGATAGTTGAGTTTCAGTAATAGTGACTCTATTTTATATTTCACTTTATCCATAGGGTACGGTTTCTTAAAAAACATGCCGAATAAATAAGAATAAATCAATTAATAATAATTTCAGTTTTAAATAAAAAAAGAAATAAGTTATTTGTTTATTTATTATTTATTTAATATTCTATCACACCAACTGAAACATAAAACAGATACAAGATAGATATTGGTGACCTCTCCCAGCCACCTTTACCATACAAATGGATTCTGGTCGGTGTACAAATGATATGTTATTATAATAAACTTACTTATAGATCTATATGCCATAAATTACATACTAATTTACATGAATAGCTATATATAAGTTATTGACCGAATATATATGAAAATTATTATATCAAGGCCATCAATATTGTAATTAAGAAAGAATATGTGCTTTTATGTTTGTATTTTTTTAGCTGATATAAAATTAGTCAATAACTACAGTATGTATTTGATAGGCCGAGTATCCACACTCAATAGTAATACTACCGACACGTCTACTCTATCCAGCCCTCAGAATAGGTTGTGGGGGCATCTGGCGTGTCATCTTCAGCCGCCCAAGTCGCCGAGTCGTCGTATGAACTTTTATATTTCTTAAAAATGGTTACTACCGAATTCCACGGTTAGAGTATCATTCATTATAGGCTTATATCGACAGAACATAATAGGCATCAAAATGAGTGGCGAAACTCATGGCTGCTCTCTTATCGAACCCATAACCGAGTCTCTCAGCGCCACGACAGCCTTAAGCACATAGCAAAAACATTGTTACCACACACACGCATCATGCCCTGAAGTCGCAGGGACAGATATAGCAATAATACCATAGATATTGCGCGCAGCGTGGCCATACCATGCACTTAGACCACGACGTTCTTGGAAATTATTCGATACAGCACCGCCCCCAAGACTACCTCGAATGAATGTGTTACGTAGGCGGCAAGACCGGGTTGAGCGTCACATTCCGCTACAGCACCACTCGTCTATAAGAGGTGACCCCCCACCCCTTCCTGAAATATGGGGGCACAATTAGGGACAAACTAATTCCTATAAGATGCCAGCACTTCCGGTGTTGAAGAATCCCTCCCTGTATCATCAAAGTGGTTAAATTCTGGGGAGGGCACAGATCCGCGCTATGGAAACGGCAAATAGCAGCACCCAGTATCAGCATATTGTCAGTCTATCTCCACCCTAAGAGCTAGTAACGCACATGTAACTCCTCTGGTAATGCACGGGGTCGTGGGCGGGTGGATTTTGAATACCAACGTTTGGTCTATAACATCACATGAGAACATGCATAGACTTATGTTTATCAGCATAATCATCCTCCTTAGTAAAAGTCCTCAGAGTCGGTTAAAATTTAAGAAAGTGGAAGTTGAGCAAGATCATTAGTATATAAATTGTCAATAAGCAATATAATATATACATCAGTGCATATGTGTTTACTCAGTGTCCAATTGTTTTATTTTCAGTTGTTTTGACTTTTGGATATTATATTGTCTGTTCAAGTATAAATAAGGAAGGTGTTCTGTGTGACCTCAGTACAACCTTCAAGATGAAAACGACCGTTGCTTTATTATTGGTGTTGGTAAGATTTTGATATTTTTTTTGTGGTTGAAGTAACCCAATGTTGCGTATTGATTAACCAGATGTACCTATATTACCATTTATATATTTTACTACGGATATGATAAGGTAGACAGAGAGAATAATAGAGAGCCTAGTGTCAACTTATTTTTTTGTTTTTCAGTGTCTGGTGGCAGTTCACGCTATGCCAAGTAAGGATCCTTAAAATCATTTTAAACGTTAATCAAACAATAATAACTGAGATTCTATTTAAAAAAAGATCAAAGAGGTTTCTAATTTTGTCACAAAAAATGAAGTTTGAAATCTAAGCCGGGAACACACGATGAAATGACATTGTGTTCTGTTTGAATATAAGGCTATTTTTCATTGTATTTTTTTTAAATAGGAGGATGTAATGGTAATTGTATTGTAAATCACGCAGGTGGTGGAGGAGCTGGCACTGGAGCAGGCTATGGAAGATATAGAGCAGCTGGCGCAGGAGCAGGTTATGGCGGTAATGGAGGAGGAGCTGGAGCAGGCGCAGGCTCTGGAAGTGGTGAGGGGGCTGCTGCAGGAGCAGGTTATGGCGATAATGGAGGAGCTGGTGCAGGCGCAGGCTCTGGAAGTGACGGAGGAGCTGGCGCAGGAGCAGGTTATGGTGGTAATGGAAGAGGAGCTGGAGCAGGCGCAGGCTCTGGGAGTAGTGAGGGGGCTGGCGCAGGAGCAGGTTATGGCGATAATGGAGGAGCTGGTGCAGGCGCAGGCTCTGGAAGTGATGGAGAAGCTGGCGCAAGAGCAGGTTATGGCGGTAATGGAGAAGGAGCTGGAGCAGGCGCAGGCTCTGGAAGTGGTGAGGGAGCTGGCGCAGTAGCAGGTTATGGTGGTAATGGAGGAGCTGGTGCAGGCGCAGGCTCTGGAAGTGGTGAGGGGGCTGGCGCAGGAGCAGGCTATGGCGATAATGGAGGAGTTGGTGCAGGCGCAGGCTCTGGAAGTGACGGAGGAGCTGGCGCAGGAGCAGGTTATGGCAGTAATGGAGGAGGAGCAGGCGCTGGAGCAGGTACCGGAGGTAACGGGCTTTTCCCCGGTCTTGGTATTGGCATTGGTTTCGGTAATGGAGCGGGAGCTGGTGCAGGATCAGGATCTGGAAGTGACGGAGGAGCTGGCGCAGGAGCAGGTTATGGTGGTAATGGAAGAGGAGCTGGAGCAGGCGCAGGCTCTGGGAGTAGTGAGGGGGCTGGCGCAGGAGCAGGTTATGGCGATAATGGAGGAGCTGGTGCAGGCGCAGGCTCTGGAAGTGATGGAGAAGCTGGCGCAAGAGCAGGTTATGGCGGTAATGGAGAAGGAGCTGGAGCAGGCGCAGGCTCTGGAAGTGGTGAGGGAGCTGGCGCAGTAGCAGGTTATGGTGGTAATGGAGGAGCTGGTGCAGGCGCAGGCTCTGGAAGTGGTGAGGGGGCTGGCGCAGGAGCAGGCTATGGCGATAATGGAGGAGTTGGTGCAGGCGCAGGCTCTGGAAGTGACGGAGGAGCTGGCGCAGGAGCAGGTTATGGCAGTAATGGAGGAGGAGCAGGCGCTGGAGCAGGTACCGGAGGTAACGGGCTTTTCCCCGGTCTTGGTATTGGCATTGGTTTCGGTAATGGAGCGGGAGCTGGTGCAGGATCAGGATCTGGAGGGGCTGGTGCTGGAAGTGGATCTGGTTCAAGTGGCAATGGGCTAATCCCCGGTATTGGTGTTGGCTTTGGCTTAGCCTAAGGCTGTTTAGATTTCAATTCATATAATTAAATAACGTTTAATTTAAAAGAAAATGTATTATTTACTTTCTGAATAAAATCTTTTTATTCTACCATAACTGATTTTCTGAATTTTGAAAAGTTCTTGTAATCGTCCAAATTTAATTATCCAATTAATTTCAATCAAATAGGGTCCGATATGATAAGAAACCAAAAATAAAATTTGTCTTTTATCCTCAACTGGAAGTCGTCCGATTAAAAAATGCTCTGGAGTCAACGGGAGCAAGTCATCTGGATCTGTAGGTAAAGGCGTGAGTGGCCGCGAATTTAAAATAGCTTCGAGGTTGAATTAAAACGGAGTTAAGCTCTTCGTGAGTCAAGTTACAATTTCCCACCACACTGTTTAAATGAAATTTGGTCGACTTAACACCTGTCTCCCAAAGACCACCGAAATGTGGAGCATGAGCAGGAAAAAAATGGCACTTAGTTCCAAACTGGGCAGAATCTTCAGCTAAGGAGTAAATAAAATAAATTTAATTATAGGGTCCTACGAATGATGTACTATTGTCAGAGTAAATGTTAACAGGTTTCTCTCTGTGAGATATGAATCCCCGCAAAGCTTGTAAAAAATTGCTGCTAATTCTAAATAAATAGCTTTGTAGTAAAACATACAAAAATGGCTATACATACCTTTACTAGCGTACATCCACGGCCTTGACGACTAGCTGATGAAATAGGTCGCGCGTAATCGACCCCAACGTTTTGGAAAGTAAAATCAACT
>DWNA01000470.1:0-23225 GCA_018249835.1 Heliconius besckei | reverse complement strand
AAAACACCGTATCGTACGTAACATTCAATTTATTTAAAATCGTTTCCAAAAAGTCTGTAATCATAGCAACCACTGTCAAATATATCACTGACATTTAATTGCTTGACAAGTTGATATTCCTGGTAACAAGCGCGCTCGGCGGCGGCTTATATCGTGTTTTCTCTGTTAATTCCAAGTTAAATTAGTTTTATACATTAAAAATGGCTGTAAGTATTACAGTTACTCATTTTAAACCTGTATAAAACGATATTTATTCGTAATTATTGATAATACGTATTTAAGTGCTAAGTAACCTCAAATTACATGTAATTTTTATGGTATTCATTTGTTTTTTGATAGTTGATTAATAATTATTATTTTTTTCAATTGTTTTTAGTCGTTAGCTGCAGCTCAAGTGCAGGAAGTGCGTTCAATAACTCGTATAGAGCGTATAGGCGCCCATTCTCATATACGCGGTTTAGGTTTAGACGATGCTTTGGAGCCTCGAGCCATTTCCCAGGGCATGGTGGGGCAGAAGATGGCCAGGAAAGCAGCTGGTGTTATATTACAGATGATTCGAGAAGGTAACGATTTAATTGTTGTCATGGTAACTTGTTAGGTTATGTTTATGAGTTATAAATATTAAGAAAAAAACATTTTTGTGTTTGAATAATACTGTATCGTAAAAGAAATGCTTTAAATCATATTAGTATTATTTGATTTAGTTATAAAAATGTATATAAACCTCTATACCTTTATTAGGATCCTTAGAGAAAATAACTATAACATATATAAATACAATTTTTTCCTTTATGTCTTGTAAAATTAATTTAAAGTAATGATCATGAAAAAAAAAAATTAGTAAGAAGTAACAAATAAAACTTAATAGTAACAAAAAAAAAACTCAAAAGAATGACATATATTTAGTAAGACAGTAACTCCATTGTAAATATGATAGTAGCATATTCTATTCCCTGCTAGGGTAATTTTTTTTTCATTTCACCACTGTTAGGTGAAGTACTGTAAGGAGTCCCTCAGAATTAGGTAGAAAGTGGAGAACAGAGTGTCTCTAATTTGTTATGTGTGGATTTTTTTTATTATAAATACTTTGATTCTTTCTTTAAGATATTTTTAATATATAAAAAATATATATTATTGCTACATTTTTAGAATATGCATTAAAATTTTAATATAGCAGGATTTGAGCCCACATCTTTTTACCACCCAATCATGGTCTTCTATTATTTATATTTATCAGTTTCCATAGAGAATTACTTAGAATTATCATTTGGCATGTAAGAATGTGCTTGAATGGGTTTCAACTGGCATGGATTCAAATCCCACTACATTCAAATTCATATACATTTTCTAATTCTTTTCTTTTCTAAGTGTGGAATAACACTGAAACTAAAATTTATTTTATTTTAATTTTGTATAGGTAAAATAGCTGGTCGAGCAGTCCTGCTAGCAGGTCAGCCCGGTACAGGAAAAACAGCAATTGCAATGGGTCTCGCACAAGCATTGGGCCCGGACACACCTTTCACAAGCATGGCGGGTATGTTAGCTTTGTTATTACAGTAGAAACTCAATAAACATACTAATTCTTGTTGTAAGGCATTCATATAATTGTAAATCCAGATAATCAAATATATGAAGAAAGTGATTCACTGTATCCTGCACATAGTAAGGTAGCCACAGAAAACCTGAGAACCTAGCTTTGTTATGGGGTAGTGAATTGTCTTGACCTTTGGTTCCCTCTGTCTAGCCTGCCTTATAGAGGATGCTGCATGAAGCTAAAGAAGAACAATTTAAATGAATTAATTTAAATTACTTATTAATATATTTGTTTTCAGGATCCGAAATTTATTCCTTAGAAATGAGTAAAACTGAAGCTCTAACACAAGCTATAAGGAAATCTATAGGCATTAGAATCAAGTAAGTTTCAAAATTCCTCTAAAGTTGATGATTGAATGATTATTTGAACTTTTTAATTTTAAGTTACAAAACATCCACACATATATATTTTTTTATTACTTTTTAGATAACTTTTATATTCCTATGCCTGCATTTAGGCATTTAATTCATGTTTTTTTTTCAGATTATTTGGTGTTCTTATATGTTTATCTACTAAATCTCTCATCATACTATATATATATACTACTCATTGATTTTAATATTTTTCTTAATTTTTATTATTTTCTGGCTGAGTAGGAGTGATCAATGTGCAAAAGTTCAAAAACTTTTCTGCCGCCAAAGTATTCTACGATTATTTTCTTCCCAGGAAGAAAATACGCCAGGGCGGTCACGACTCGTCAACCATACTGTACTAACATTTTTATCAATTTTCAGAGAAGAATCGGAAATTATAGAGGGTGAGGTGGTGGAAGTTGTGATAGAGCGTGCGGCCGGCAGTGGTGGGGCGAGAACTGGTCGACTGACGTTGAAGACAACCGACATGGAGACCAACTACGATATGGGGACTAAGATGATTGATTCATTGCTTAAGGAGAAGGTAAGCAAAAGTTTTTTTGTTTTTATATATTTATTCTTTTTATGTTCACTTGTATTGGATAATGTAGAAAAATGTGTTTTTATTGTTTTTGGTTTTTTTCTTTTTAGATTTAACCTGTATGATAGTAGTATATAGGGTAAATATATTAGGGTAAATAAAAGCTAGTATTAAAATACTCTATTCTATATATCTTTAGTCTATTTCTTTATGTATAATGGCAAATATATTTTTTTAAATAACAATATGGGAACTAAGTTTGCTTGATTGAGTAAGAAGGACTGTGATGGTTGTGGGCTCCATTCCCACTCAGGGGTGGCACTATCATGCTCTGATAACAAGACGAAACGAAGTGTATATTGTTATAGTATAAATGTATAATGTAAACCAACTTGACAAAAAAATACAGTGAAAAAAGTAGTATTTTTTTCTTTAAAATTCAACCTGTGTACTATGTATAGCAGTGTATATTTTTATAACATTATTCTATATTGAACTTGGCTTATTTCATGAATACCAATCAAGTTTCAACCGATAAGTTTTATTTCAGGTGCAAGCCGGTGACGTAATAACCATAGACAAAGCGACAGGGAAAATTAACAAACTTGGTCGCAGTTTTGCAAGAGCAAGGGATTATGATGCTACAGGTATTTTTATTATTCATATATCTTTTTATGCCTTATACTGAACTTAGTGATCCGTCATACTGCTTTCTGTAATCTCTATAGTTGTGGGAATAGAACCCACAATGATTTGATGAGAATAATTACCGATTTTTATTAAATTTTTTTCTTTAAGGGTGGTCGGTGGGAGTGTTTTAAACCATGATTAAAAAATATATATTTAGCAATTAAGCTGTTCTAGTTGTTTGTTTAGTTATAGAATTTTTGTTAACTATCAATTATAATTTTCATTTGTTTATTTTGTTTCTTATTTGTAGGACAACAAGCCCGGTTTGTACAGTGTCCTGAAGGAGAACTGCAGAAGAGAAAGGAAGTGGTACACACTGTTACATTGCACGAGGTGGACGTCATTAACTCACGAACACATGGGTTTTTGGCTTTATTTTCTGGTATGTAATCAGAATTGTGTATTTGTATGTATAGATTTGTTTTTGCGCTTCACACAGAACAGAATTGTCCCAGTAAGACAATTCTGTTCTCTGTGTTTCAATGCTGTGCTTTGCCTGTTCACCACAGCGAGGAAATGAAAATATTAAATAGTTTATGCCCTCGAGTGCGAATTGAACCCACTACCACTTACAATTTTGTATCCCATAGCCAGGATTGGCCTCAATTAAATTATAATATTTTAATTTTTAACATTATTATTTTTCCATTTTAGGCGATACAGGTGAAATAAAATCAGAGATACGCGAACAGATAAACAGTAAGGTGGCGGAGTGGAGGGAGGAGGGCAAAGCGGAGATGATTCCAGGAGTGCTGTTCATAGATGAGGTTAGTCACTTGTTGCTTGAGGTGTTTTTTCTGTGTTTAGGTAAGTTGTTTTTTCATTTTATTGTAAATGGAGAGTGTAGGTTTTCTCTGTGTCTTGCCTTGTTATGTGTAAAATGATGATTTATTTGGTTGTGCGTTTGATACCCATTTGGGTAAAGAATTATTTTTATTTACTCTCCTCCGACAAGGCAAATGGCGGCGTTGATAATGAAGGTTATTTTGTATTAGTTATATTTTGCGAAAAGTTTAGAATACTCTCCGTTACATTAAATACTACTATCTACAATATGCAAGGTGCAGCATACAGCTACTATTTTTTAAAAGTATATCTGTCATTTTCAGGCGCATATGTTAGATATTGAATGTTTTTCATTCCTAAATCGAGCGTTAGAATCGGAAACAGCGCCTGTTGTAATAATGGCGACCAATCGCGGAATTACTCGCATCCGCGGAACAAACTACAAAAGCCCACATGGGATTCCGCTGGATTTGTTAGACAGAATGATCATTGTGCCCACAACTCCGTACAGTCATCAAGAGTTGAGAGAAATATTGAATATCAGGTTGGTAATCGATGGTAATATTCGTAATTTATATTGTATTCTGTTGTGATTATTGTATACTCATTAAGATTTAAAGAAGTTATTGAATATCAGGATGGTAATTAGCATTTTAGGGATGGTAGCATTAGCATGGTAGCATTAGCATTTTAGGGAATTATTTCCATATTCGCATTGAGAATAGAAAGAATAGTTGATTAGGTTGGTATTGATGATAATATTTATGTGGTAATAATTGATAATGTTAGTTGTTTTTTATAAATGTAAGTCTAATAATAGTTGCTGTAGTATTAAAAATAATCTATAGGTTTATTAAGAATACTAGAATTGTCTGTTGCATGCAATTGATTAAAAGGAAATCTTAATTTAAAGTGATGGTTCAAAATAGATGATTTAGTTGGTAGCTATAGAACATTTTTTATTTAAATTTCCTTGTTTCCATACAAGATGCGAAGAAGAAGACTGCCAAATGTCAAATGACGCGCTGACGGTGCTCACGCGCGTGGCGACGGAGACATCCCTGCGGTACGCCATACAGCTCATCACCACCGCCTCGCTCGTCGCCAAGCGGAGGAAGGCCACCGAGGTGAGGGACAGACAGACCCACATATTCAAAAATAAAAATATTAATTTAATCAAATAGATCTCTATCTCGATAATTTGATTCTTATCAAATCAATACTTTGTAAATAAAATATATTGTACAAAAATAGATAAAAATAATTATGAATCATCTATGACTATGAAATGTGCAATATTTTTTTTTTATTTGTTTTTACATATAGAAGGGTAGGCAGAAAAAAAATAGTAATAATACACTCCCGATCTCCGCCAATATTAAAAATAAATAAATAAATTTAATGGAAATTGAAATAGAAAATTTTATTTTCCTTTGGTTTTTTAAAAATGTAAGCTAAAAAGTATTTTACAGGTGAGCATGGAAGACGTTAAGAAAGTATATTCACTATTTCTCGACGAGCATCGATCTGAGCAATTTTTGAAAGAATATCAAGATGAGTTTATGTTTAACGACGGTTCTGGAGGTTAGTGTTGTCATTTAAATGTTTTATACTATAACTGTGGTAGTTTTTGATAGAAAAAAAAATATATATTTAAATTCTTCTTAATTGAAGATTTGGCCCCTTTTTGGTAGGGGTTCCATCCAGCTTTATTTTAAGTTGTCTTGTCTTTACCTAACATTTTTAAGGCCGATATTTGATATTCGATATTTGTTAATAAAATATGGCTTAGAATTTTTGTTTTTAATCTCCCGCTGTATTTCGTATATAGCAGAGGGACCCTATTGTTAAGACACTTTTCCGTTTCCGTCTAAATCGAAGACGCGACGAGTGCATAGCGAAACTGAAGGCAGCTTTTCTACCACTATTGTGAAATGAAAATGATTTATTTTACTGTACTTTGATGTACTTTTTAATTACATTTTTTTTTCTTTTACAGATGCATCGCAAATGATGGAAGTAACACAATAGATTGTATTTTACTTTATATGACCAAAAAATTTCCTAATAATTGATTTTGAATATTCATACAAAGCCAGTGATAACTTTTTTAGTATATTAAATACTGATGAAATTATTGAAAGAGGTAAAAATACATCTGGTATTTTGTCTCTTTTTTCTCAGGAAGTAAATTAATTGTGACATACTCACTGTTCTGTTCGCTTGGGTTAAACTAATGTAATCTTTTGGAATCACGCTGTATCTGGCATGTAGCAGGCAGAGTGAACCTAGTGTTAAGACACTTCAATACACTTTCAGTCCAAATTTGGGATGTAGTGTTTTGATTAGACAGAGCGATACTAAAGGAATGAAATATTTTTATTTTCTCGACCAGACAAAAGGCAACGTTAAGTTTCGCCACTCTATACGCAATGTCTTCCCATGTTCCCTCTGCCTACTCTGCCATGTGCACGGCACAGAATATATAGTGCCTTTAAGATGGGAAGTAAAACCTAGAATATTGACTCTAGGTTCTTTGTATAATAAACATATTTTAAAAAATTATTGCTGGCCTTAAAGAAGTTCTTTCTGTTATGCTTTAATTAAGATATTTTTTTGATAATAAAGCCAATTTAAAAAACATATTTATTGCATCTTTTTGTTCCTTGTCCTTGAATATAACAATTTCAAAATTATGGGACTTTCCTTTTTTCAAATATATCAAATTCTTTTTAAATTGAAAAAAATACAATGTATGTTATATATAAAATGAGTAAACATTGAATGACTATTGCCTTTTAATCATTGAAAAAAAATTAAAATTTCTATTTTGATTCTACACCAGGCTTATAGTATTCAAAATTAGTATAATAATAGGTTCACTTTTAAAAAGTATATTTCAAATCATAATTATACCAGGTGGAATTGTCTGCACTCCTTTTACCGGTGCAGCATAACATAGAGTAAAATATTTCAAACCCATACCTTAGAAAATTTATCAAGATTCGTCAATAATTTAAACATAGGTATTTTTTCATTTGACGATTTTTATCCATTCCTTATTATATGTGACGCAGTTACGAATAGATACCGAAAACGTAAACACCTATCACTACACAAATACTACTAAGCGTTGCCGATCTGCCACTTTCATTCTTAAAACATATCAGAATGAGAAAGGGATATCTCTTACACTATTTTACAATTGAACGGCAGAATTCATTGCGCTTAACCTCGTTACCAGAGCGAGGAAAAGAACATTTTATATATTTCATTTCCTCGAGTGGGATTCAAACCCACAATCTGTCACCTTAGTCTCACAATTGTACCCGTCTGTCACGACTAACCTTATGGGTTGATATTAATGTATGATTTAATAAGCAATGAGAACTTTGAGTAACTTCCACAAAGTATGTGTAATATTTAATTATATTTATGTTTTAACTGCACAGACACACTCATTCTATAAAATAAAACAAAATGTACAATGATAAATTAACCATTTACTTAAAAACAAATACTATAATATACTACATTGTCAAAGACAGTTAGTTCTTGTCACGGTAGTGTTTGATGTTGACCAAGACCCAGACGGGGATGGTTAACCAGGCAACAACCATTGATCCTGCCAGGATGAGGGTTTCCTGTAAGATATTATAAAATATAAATATATATATATATATATATATATATATTTTAATGTCTGCTGTATCCTGTGTGTATCAGGGTAAGCAGAGGGAACCTGGGAATGAAGCTTTGCTCAATTTTGGAGACAACATATTTAAGTGGGGAACTCAATGCCATGCTTTGACATGTTTCCACAGCGAGGAAATAAATTTCCCCACATTCTATTACTTATTTGTAATGTTTTAAAATAAATAATAACTATGAACATGCATTCTAGTATATTTATTTAAAAATAGTTATATTGAAAAAATATTGATTCTATTATAAAAAATCATATATGGAAAATATGTATCCCATGGTAAAATCATATTAAAATAGATACAGCTAAAATACAATTACTTATATAATTTTAGTTGTAACAAAGCATGAAAGTGAATCAGGTCTCGAATTTCAAGATACTTCTTCAACACCACTCTATTTCTTGTTACCATGAATGAGGATATGAAATGAATTTATTCCCCCCTGAGTAGGAGTCGAAGCCACAACTTTAAACCAAGCTGCTATATGGGAAAAAATTGAAGTTACCAAGGTCATCTACAATCACATTTAAGAGGAAAAATGTTGACATATAAACCAGATAGTTTAATATAACTGCGCATTTATTAACTTTTATCTTTAATGTTTTATATAAAAAAAATAGATATTAATATACAAATTTAAAAAAAGAAACAAAATGTTCCTTACAAAATATATACTTCACATTTTAACTGTTAGTAGTAATTTTTTAACAAAATTCAACCAAACATATTATTTTGTACATAATTCTAACATAAAACCATAAACCTCAAGATAAAAAACGAAATTTCATATAGTTCCTACTTGACAATTAAAAGATAACCTATATTGACAAAACATTACGTAACGTTTTAGGCTTATTCCCTCAATTTTAATTCAAATTTACTTAAAACGATATGAAAACATAAACAAAACAAAATAAAATGATTTATTTATATCATTAAATATATAGCTGTTATATGACTTATTTATATAACGTAAATACTTACAGCTCTTGTAATCTTATTTCTCGATGGAATAGCGATACCGCTCATGTTTCGCGCTTGAACGGCATTTTTAGCGAATACTTGAGATGGTCTCAAAAGGCTTTTAATTGCTAACATTTTTGGACTATTTCACGAATAATTTATCAATATAATAATTGTACTGCAGCGCAAACTGCAAAACCAAATAGTGATGGAAAATTGATTATTGCTTGAGAGTTGCCATTTATAAAACTCCGGTTGCGGTATAAAAATATATTTTTTGTACAAGAATATTTTTACTTATTAAATAACTCAAACTTGTTGTTGAGCTTTACTTCTGAGTTTTTAAGTTCTTTTATAAATAATTTGTTGACAATTTGCATTGTAAATATATTGTATTCTAACAGTAAAGAAAATTACAAAGGAAGTGTTTCGGGGAAATCTGTACATGAATAATTTAAAAAAGTAAATCTTGATTTAATATAGGTATGCATAACTTTGTAAAAAAATATTAATCATATTTCATTATCATAATATCATGGTGTCATCGGTTGGTCGAAATATTTTCGCTTTTATAAGCCAAGATTAATTTCGAAATACATTCTAATACCACGTCTACCAAAATCATAGCAACAAAAACGGTTCACATAAAATACGAGTATAAAGTCTTAATTGTATTAGGCACATTATAACTGCAAAAGATACTATATAATAAAAATAAAAAACTACATTTAAAAATATAAATATATTTTATTATTTCAAAAAACTATTCAAAAATTAACAGTATAAAAATATCACATTTTAACAAACCATAAACTAACCGTTGCAAAAATTAAAAATGGCGACGATTTAAATAAAATGGCGCCACTGCGACCGATTGGCGAGCATTCTCTTTCTAACCACTCGTAGTCTTCTTGCAGGTCTCTTTCTTTCAGAATTGGCCCCAAAGTTGATAAAACTCTCGCGTGGTAGTCGTTTATGTATTTAATCTGAAATATGGTTTAGATATTATGTTTATAAAAGAGAAGTAACAAGAAGAAAATATATAAAGTCCTTCGGAAGTTTATTTGTCTTGCGTGTTCTTAACATTATTCTTTCTTAAGAAAACAATACTTATAGGCTCTGACACCCGGCGATAAGCTGCACTCGACACCCAATGTCACTTATTCCGATAGAAAGTAGCGTAGTGTTTTGACACTATATATAAACTTAAAAATTACCTCAAAGTCGCTAAGTATATTAACATCTAGACACGCGGTTTGGTGTGGAGCGAGTGACAAAGCGCGGAAACCAACCGCGCCTCGTCCGTCGAAGTCGCCCACCATGCCTTTAGCCTAAACAAATTTATTAGTTATACAAATTCCTTTAATTGATAATTAGGATAATGACTAATATTATAAAACTGAAGAGTTTGTTTGGTTGAACACAATAATCAGCAACTACTGGGTGCAATTGAAAAATATTTTTTCTATACAACATTTATCAAAGGAAACTTGAACTTATTATTTTTAATTGAATTTTAAGTACATCTAGCTATGACCGAATGGGGCGGGTAACAAATGAAAACAGGAGCATTTTTGGTCCTTGGCTCGATCTTTAACCGACTATGCGGACGAAGTCATTTGCTAAAAGGTAATTAGATCAAGTATTCACAACATACTGTATAAGTACCTATGTTTTGAATACTTGATTTGCACACGCTACTAGAATATTCAATGATAATTTGTTTTTCATTTTTATAAACGACATTTAGTTATATATAAATTTTCATATTTTAAATGAAACACTTACAAAAATATGATCAGCTTCATTATTCATTTCGATTACTTCTACTATGTCCTCGTGACGAATACCATATTCACCAACTTCGTAGAAACCGGGTTCTGTATATGAATTATGAAAGAAAATACTTTTTTAGTCTTACAGTAATCCAAACTATAAAAATTAAAATACTCGTGTAATAAAATAAAATACATATAATAAAAAAAGTTACTAGCCGCTATCTGGACCTACATTTAAGATATGAGAAAAAATATTACTGTGGGCATTCATCAATTTTTGTCGATGTCTAGTGATTCGGTCATTTCAAACTGTATAACTTTTTATTACAAACTCAATTTAAATCCTGTTTTATACAAAACGCAATTTACTTCCTTTAAACTCCATAAAAATGCCTACCATCACTAAAAATCATTCCGGGAACGATGCCAGGATCGTTCACAGCTAAAGAAGTCCCGATTCCAGAAGGACCTTCATGCACATTCAGGAAGTGACCTACGCCATGTCCGGTACCATGCGCATAGTTAAGACCCACATCCCATAAGGCTTTACGAGCTAGCGTTTCTAGGAGATTGCCCTGTGAAATATTAATGAACTTAATTACAGTTATTTTGAGAAAAAAAAGGAAGAATAAGAGCTAGGATAAAGAACTATAAAGTTAAGTTTCACCAAAATATAAAAATCTAGTTCTTACAGTGGACCCTCTAGGAAAAACGGCTGTGGCAAGTAAAATCTGTCCCTTTAAGACCCTGGTAAAGGCAAGTCTCTGAGCTGGTGTGGGAGAACCGCTCATGTGCCGTGTTCTTGTTATATCAGTTGTACCATCCCTGGAAATTATAAAAAATAATAATAAAATATTTTAAAAACACCATGAAATAATTTTCTGTTATCCTGGCAAGGAGATCAGATTCGTAGATGCAGAAGTACAGAAGTATTCAAGCAAATAGGACGACAAAAAGTGGGTAAAAATAATATTGCAACGTTTTCTCAGACAGATATACGTTTACTCCTACACTGCCTACGTAAAAGAGGGCACTAACGTCAATACTCCTATATCCTCACCACCTCGCTAGGTGCCAATCATAGAACTTATTTACAGTTGTGATTTATGATAGCAAGACTTATATTTACTTTGATAAAGTCTTTTCTTTAAAAAGTTTGATTTCCGATGTCAACTCAACATTTAATGCCAAAAAATAAAAAAACGCGACTAATAGCATTTTTTCTTGTTTCTTGTTCTTATAGATCAAACTAATAAAGAAACATATAAAAAATAGATATATCCACAAACCCAAAAATAAAACTTATAAGTTGACATACATATACTGTCCTCCAGAATCCACGAGAAGCACGTCATCTTTAGTTATGATTCTCTGATCTCCGTCCTTCACAGGCTTATAGTGTATGATCGCTCCGTTCTCTCCGGCACCAGCTATTGTTGCGAATGAGGGGCCTTTGTAGTATTGTTCTTCGCTGAAAATATTTAAATAAATTAATAGAAAATACATTTTTAAATAGTTGGATTCGTTCATATAAACGTATGACGTATAAATTCGACTTAGAACGTTTTTTTAAAGCTTTTTTTCTGCGCTCTTAGGGACAACTCTTGAATATTTGATATTAATTTCAGCATAATATCTTCAAGCAATCTCAAGATAAACAGTTTTAAGAGACGGACAGACGAACAACAACGTAACTCTATAAGGATTCCGTTTTTTCTTTTTAATATGTCAAAAAGCGGTAACAAAATCAGTTTACAAAGAAATTTCTATGATATAGGTATATACATTCATTAGAAAAAAATGAATACCTTCTAAGTTCATCCAATTTATCAACAACGTTAATTTCCGTGACAACGCGTCCGCTATCAACCTCCTCGTGTACCCAACGCAGGAATCGAACTACTGCTATACCGTCCTTAATGTGGGATGTTCTGAAACCCTGAAAAGGATAGTTTTTTTTATAGTTTCGCGCTGTGTCTCGCACATTGCAGAGAACATAGAGTTAAGACACTCAGTTCTTTACGCACCGCTGAATTCCGCAAGGAAATGAAAATATTAAATCGGTAATGTTGAAATGTTATTTCAACAATAAGAACCAGAAGTGTACTAATTTGAATCACATTTTAGAAGTGCTCTGGTTTTACTCTAAGTGTTTCTCTTTATTTATTTAAAGTTCAAAGTGACAAAGATTTGCATTTTTTTTATTTACTCATCTTTGTATTCAACAAGAGTCGTAAAAAAGCTATTTTTTATGTAAGAACTTATCACAACGACTGTTTGCTTTCTTAACGTCGCATTTTATTTAGTCTCCATAAATGACTATAGATAAATGTTTTTTTAAGTAAATACTTACATTCAATATTATTATACAAACCTGTAATTCTACATCATTCTTAACACACTTCATTAACGCCACCGGAGAGACTGTGGACAGGGTTGTTATATCTGAATTCTGAAAATATAAATGAGAACTGATACGTGTGTGACCTCATGTGTGGACCTGTAATCATCAAACAATAACTCATCTAGAAGGTGAGCCATGAACGCAGCGTTAGCCATGAACGCATAGGTTTGTTGGTACTTCGAACTAAGTGTCTAAAAAAGGTTCCCTCTGCCTACCCTGCTATATGCGGGGCCTGAAGGATCCGTGCCCACTTCAGAGTAAGTATTACCAGAGGGCTGTAAGGTTTGCCTTTAAAAAGATGCATTACAGACTTTTTTTCATTTCACTGTCGATGTCTTATGAAAATCTTTATTAATTTAAATTATTCTTATTAATAATTACAGTTAAGTTATTATATATGATAAGTCTTACAGTTTCAGCAGCCATATGTATTGCGTGACTTCCATCGCCCGATAACCAGATAACATTACCCGGAGAAAGTGATACCTAAAAATTACAAAATGTAAAACGTATCATAAAATATGAACAAGGTTAATTTAAACGTTAGTAAAAAATATAAAATATATATATGGAATTTATCATAGCAATCATTATTTTCGTAATGTTACGGAAACTATAGAAAAAAGCAATATCTCTAGATATTGCGTGTTAAATGACTTCCCACCGGAAGAAATTACTTATTTTAATTTCTACACACATGCATTACGCAATGCTTCCAGTATTCGGCGAAAAGTGGGGAACGGAAGTGTCTTAACACTTGGTTGTCAAGTTCCCAGCGTAAAATTGGACAAAAGATCCCAATATACTTATTCAGATGTCCGTTAGATTTAAATTTTAAACAAATAAAAATACCACATACACTGTAATTGCTCATATATTCAAATATTTCTATATACGGCCGGCAATGAACCTGTGTCCCTTCAAATTGTAAATGCTGTTCAATGTACTCCGGTAACTGTCCGTCACCCCAGAATAGGATAATATTGTTTATTTCCTAAAGAAAAATAAAAATTACTTAATTAGATGTAGACTGAAATATTAGAAAAAAAAATGCACTACAAGAAAAAGATAGATACGAACTCAACGCTTTATGTTTGATTCAGATAATTAAAAAAATCATTCACCAGCTCTGGAAGAAGATAAAATACGGCACTGCTATATGCGGGATACAGAGTGAAGTCAAAAAAATCAGAGCGCCATATTTTACCAAATACATAAATAGACTATACATATAGAAATACATAAATAAATGAAATTTAACAAAAAATAATAAGTAGATACTGTAAGAATGTAAAATGAAATAGAAAAAATATATAAACTAGCTGGTTCATTCATATATGGTACTAGGATGGTTCAATTATAATTTGAACCAAAATTTACATAAAAGTAACAAAAAAATTCAACGATTCAATTGTCGACTTAGATCCAATTTTATTCAGCCTATTTTAATAATACTTATTTTAATAGTACTTCTTACCAAATCAGCCCTAATGACAAGATAAGAAAAGAAAACAGGATTGTAGGGAATATCAGAACCTCTGATATTAAGAGTATCTGAAAAAAAAAAATGGCTCATGAATTTTTTTTTATAAACCATGAAAAATATTATAAAGCAACAAAAATATTATTAAAATAGTGCTAACCTAACCTAACCAGTAAATAACTTTTTTATTATTTTTAACATTTTCAACTGATGAAATAATCAAACAATCGGAAAGTAACAAAATGAATCAATCAATCAACCAACGCCGTACGCCAAATGGGTTATTTTTTTTCTACAAAATTTTTTTTAGCTTTACGCTGTATCCAACACATATCGGGGTAGGCAGATGGGAACCTGGGAACCTATTGTTAAGATCCTCGAGTAGAAATTGAACCGAAAGCCTGTCGCACTTGTGTTCCTGCGCTTCAACTGACCTCATACTCTACAAACATGGTTTTTTTAAGTAAAATGTGAAAACTCACATGCAATATCGTCCAAAGCGGTTAACACTAAAGCCGACGCGTTACGACCTCTTATCTGTGACAGTAATCCTGATATTTTGTCACCTGAACTTTTGCCTGAAATAAAAAAATAATATATAATAGTAAACTGTTATTTCCCAAATACATAATTCTGATTTTCATAAAATCTTTTTCTTTCAGGTACCTACCGACATATGAGTTTTGTTTTTTTAACTTCTAAGTACCTATTTTTAAATCATTAAAATAAAAATAAAAACAATATATTTTTCTCATTTTTAAGCAAAATAATTATTTTAAAAAGTAATCTTACATTTTAATAAAGCATACAAGCATTACTCAATTATGGTAAACATTTAATAAATGTTAATAGGTAATTATTAAATACCTGTAAAATTTCTACTCAGGACTATCAAAGGTTTATTAGGTCGCGCCGGTGGGGGATCCCGTATATCGATCCTCGTTTGATCGACAATATTATTAAATTCTGCCACTAAAGATACGTTGGCTTGTCTTAATGCTGCCTGAAATAGGTTTTTCTTTTTGAAAATAAAATAATATAAATGACATTTAAAATTATATTATTTGAATTATTAATTTAGGAGTAAATTTTATTGAACTTTATTGATTATTTTATTGATTAAATTTTATTAAATTAAATTTTATTGATTTAATTAAAGTATTGTAACACAAACGTAATAACGTCTTAAAGAACAGAAAGTAGAGGTTATTGGTATGATTCAGAATTCGGAAGATATTAGGGAACGGAAGTGTCTTTGTATGAACGGGTGTCTTAACACATAGTTCCCAGATTGAGCGTGAAGCTAAATACAAAGTATTATACCTCAAGAGAGTTCCAAGCAGACCGTGTATAAGTAGTGGGATCGATACCCACGACTGACCCAGGTGACATATTGGCTACTAGCCACGCTTGTATTGAAAGATCGGTACCTGGAAGCAAATTATATTTTTACATATAGGGAGCAGTGCAGTGAAGGCAATGAACGAGGCAATGAAATATTTCATAATTTCATTTCCTCGCTCTGGTGAAGCGCAGAGGCAGAGTGCAGCGTTGAGTTCCGCTACTCAACTCGCGATGACTTCGGAATTCGGCGTATAATGACTAATCGGTCGGTATAGTTGCTCTCACCTTGTCTCATCAAACTCCACACATTAGTGTCCACTTCAATTTCAAACTGCGTAAAGTATCTGCCATCTGTCCATACTAATGCGTGTTTTTGAGTCACTAGAGCTGTTCCAGAGGACCCAGAGAGACCGGAGAGCCATTCTCTCCGGGCATCGCTGGGTGCTATATATTGAGACTGAAAATAAAGATTTATATAACAAATACTTATTTTGTTTGGTTGGGAATTATAAAACGGCGTCAAAATTGTCAGATCAGAAATATCGTGTGTTGAGAGGCGTAACTAAACGAAGCACTTCGGCCCACAAAAGAGGGGGGATGAAAATAATTATATATATTAATCTAAACGGATAGAAATCAATCTCATTATGATTACACTCAAAAGTCGCTTCTATGTATTGGAAAAACATGAAACTAAACTTAATTTATACGAAATTTATGAATAATTCAAAATTAACATTTTATTTAATACTTTTATAACAGCTTCGTAAAAAAATACAAAAAGAAAAAGAGTGAGTGAGAAGGCTTAAGAAGAAAAAGTAGAAGACTACTCACGTTATGAGCATCAGCTGTGGGCACCAGGAACGCATCTATGTTCCTATTTTCCAATATCTTTCTTATTGTGTCAAGTTTCAATTGACTCGACTGTCTCGGATTTGCCATGGGTCCAACTGAAATTGTTATAAAAAATATACCTTTAAAGGTATATAGTTATAAAAAAAGTAGCTAAAATAGGTTTTTTTCGCTTCACGCTAAAAATCTCACATATAGTTGGGTAGGCAGAGGGAACCTGTTTACCCCTTGTCCATTCAAGTTTATGAGAATGTCGCGCTTTGTCAGGAGCGAGGAAATATTACCTCATAATTTCGTCCAATTGTAAATCGAACTTCCAACCATCGCGCTTACTGGTCAGACGCAGAACCTCTTTCTTAATATATATTTTTGTTAAAAGTTGAAATGAATGCAAAACGAATTGATATATCCATACCATATCTGGGTCCATCAGGCTCAGCATATTCTTCGTAAATGGCGGGAACGTCGCCAAGAACTATACTAAAACTGATTTTTTAAATTAGTGGAGTTATTGAGTGACGCACAGACAACGCACAATAGAAACTAAGCGACGACGTAGAAAGATGAAATTTAAAGTAACTCTTAGGAAACATTGAAAGACGATAACAGAGATTTTCGTAAAAGAAAAAACGAGTTGAGATTTGAACTCTTACAAGGATAGTTAACATGCAGTTCAAATAAACAAAAAACTTGAACTACACATTAGTTTGTACTTACTTACTCACAATTTTTTTTTAACAAAAAAAAACTACATCTTTCGATTTTTGTAGTTTTATTTATATTGTATTTACAATCATCGTTTTCTTAAGTGGGAATCGAACCCAAAACTTGTCGCGTTTGATATATTGTGAGGCAGAACACAGCTCCGCGGTCCGCACTTTATAGCTTATGTCTTCCTCGATAGACAGACTAATCAACACAAAAAGATTTTTTTCAATTCGAACTAAAATTTCCTGAGGTTAGCGCACTCAAGCAAACATATTGTTTAGTGCAGATATTGATTATTTTAATACTTACATTATAAATAATAATAGAACAACACTCCTTCCTATCATCTTGCAATTTTACAAATAAATTTTAGTAAGCCATTGATTAGTGTTATCAAAATGTATTGAAATGATAACAATATAATATATTGTATTGTACGAGTGATAAGATATTTTTTATTTAAAAAGGTTCCTTACTTATGTATACCAATAATAAAACATTGGAAAATTATTATTAGAGGCCGTCTTGAGATAAAATATTTTAATATTCTCGCCCTGGTAACTGGACAACGCGTCAACGCGTCGTTCAATGTCAACTCCGTTCTCCTCTTTTCACCCGAATTTGAGTCATTGATAGATGGAATTCAACGCACTATATTCCCACAATGTAGATCTATCGATATATTAGTGCAATTTGATTGGTTGTTTTTAGCTTCATATTGTATCCTTCGCATAAAAGGCAAGCAAGAGGAACCTGGGAACCTGGTGTTAGGACACTAAGTTCACGCTAAGATACCGTTTCCCACTTTTCGCCGATTTCGCCGACACTCAACACAACGAGTTGCCTCGTTACTAGAACAAGGAAGATGAAAATATTAAATATTTTATTTCCTCGAATGGAAATCGGACAAAAAACCAGTCGCGTTTACAGTCGCACGCTCGTGTTATTAATTTCTCATTGACCATTTATACCAATAGAATGATGTACATTTAAAAGATAAAAAAATATATATAATAGTCACGTCCTTTATCAATGGATTAAAATGATAGAACTAAAATATTATTGCTCTAATAAAAGATAAAATAAAGATTATATTGTCATAACTTTTCTTATCTCATATCAATTATTACATATATCTTCATTTTATTAGCTTTACACTATATCCCACATACAGCACGGCAAGCAGGGGGAACCTAGTGTTAAGACACTCCCCACGCACCTCTCAATTCGCACTTCTCATTCGAAACGTTGCGTGTTGAGCGGCGCCACGCCTTGTTTGACTAAAGTGGGAAAATTATTTTCATTTTCTGGCAAAACTCTTGCAAATCCAATAATAATTTCCCTAAAAAATTAATCGAATGATTATATCAATTTTTTATATTAAAGGGAGTTTTATTAATAAAACTTCAAAATTTCCATAATACAATAATATATTTATATATTATTAATAATATATTTTACATACAAAGTTGTAATTATTAAAATAAAAAACAAAAATCATTGCTTCTCGCCATAAAACCTCAGGATCTGAAAAAAAAGTAATGACAACGAAATTTATTTTAAAAAGTAAAAAATAAAAGAACAAAGAAAATTAAGGCAAGTGGCCCAGGGGCACTAGCGTTAAACTGTAAACGCAACTGATTCTGGATTCGATTGCCATTTTCATTTCCCCACTCAGGCAACGTGGCAAAACGCAACGTTGAGTTCCGCCAATCAATACGGAAAGTGTTTTAATCCAGAACGGAGTCTTAATACTATGTTCCCAGGGCTCCTCTGTCTATCTTTATCGGTTTAGAAACATGCTAACAGCGCATGAATCAAATACTCAGGAGAGATAATATACGTTTTAAAAAAACGATGAGTGTTTATAATTATAGAACTAATTTTTTTTATACTTTCGAATATGTACAAGTACATATAATAATGACAAAAACAGATTAAACAGGTTTAAACAGTAAGTTTATGAAATTTAATTTAGTTTATGAAAAAAAAATTCAATCTATACCAAGGCCCCTTGGGACGCCCCTAGCCCCTTTAATAGGCCCCCTATATATTTTCTACAAAATTACAAAAAACATATACCATTTTCGAAAAAAGAATATACCGTTGTAGAACCATTAAGAAACATCTAATTGCATAGCAAATAAACTCCTAAGCTAGCTAAGCTAGCTAAGCTTCTCCACGCACCGCACATTTTTTTTGACATAGAGTATTGAGTAGCAGAACTCAACACTGCGACTCGTTACTCTAATGAGGCGGCGAGCAAATATTAAATAATTTATTCCCCCGAGTGGAAATCGAACCCACACCCATCGCGTTTACTGTCGCAAGTTTGTGCGCCTGCGCCACGGCTGGCCTTAATTTGTAGCCATTTTATATGTAAAATAAATTCAAAATAAATATAATTTCCTCACCTCTCTATTAAAGAACACTCCTTTTCCAACCAGATGTAGTCGTCATTTAAATTCCTTTGCTTCAATATCGGTCCTAGAGTTTCAAAGACGCGTTTGTGATACGCGTTTATGTAATTTAACTGAAACAAAAATATATAATATAAATGATAAGAAACAAATCACAGAATTAGAGATCAGTCGTAGCGCAGTGGCACAAGGGTGTGATTGCAAACGCGAAAGGTTGTGAGTTCGATTCCCACTCGAGGAAATTAAATTTTTTATATTTTCCTTTTCTTCCATCTGGTGTTGAGACAAAAGCTCGGCGTTGATTTCCGCCACTCACCACGCAATGCCCCCAGAATTCGGTGGAAAGTGTAGAAAGGAGTGTCTTAACACTAGATTCCCTCTGCCGACTCTGCTGTGTACGGGATATAGCGTTAAGCTGATTTAATTTAATTTTAATTTATGTTTTATTCAATGACTTCCTCATTGTAGAATGTAGATATAATTATCGTCTAAGAGAAATATAAAAAAAAAGTTTATATTATATCCTAACGTGTTGCAGTAGTAGGGTCTGGCTATAAATGCGATGGTCGTGGGATCGATTTCCATGAGAGAGAAAGAAATTTTTATGTACTCGATCGGTAAATTAAAGAGCAGCGTAAAGTTACGTTACTCAATGTGTAACTAGTAGTATGGTTCATGATAAATGCAGCGATAGCGCATGGCTTAAAGATGGGTTCCAAGTTCAAGAGGCGCAAGTTCAAATCCCGCTATGTTTACACGTTTTTTAAACAAGTATTTATCTTTATGAAAGTGTCGAATAACACATTTAAATTGTTAAAAATACATTTAAAATAATAGTTTGGTAATTAAATTTACATGAATATTCAAAAAACTTACCTCAAAATCATTCAATAAGTCCAACTGCATACAAATTCTTTGATTGGGCACTACAGTTAGAGTGTGGAACCCTAACACCCCGCGCCCCTCGAAATCACCCAGCAAGTCTTTTGTCTGAATAAGAAAGAAATATTTTTATTTAAAAACATTATTGAATATAAATATATTTTTTTGTTAATGCTGTATCCTCAACACGCAACGGCTTCAGAATTCGACGGAGTATGGGGAACGGAAATGTCTTAATGGGAACGGAGTGTTCTATGTGCCTACCTTAATCTTAAAATTATTTTTTAAATTCTAGTCTGTAGTCAGCAAGAGCCTAAAATTATTTTTTTCTCAATTCTCGAAATTTTTAAAATTGTTATTACAAAATATATACAAGGACACGGTTCTAAATTCCGTTACATTAACAAATAGATAAAGGCAATAATAAAACAAGAGAAAACACTCACTCTCGGATGATCTGTAGATTTAGTGACGTTTATAATTTCAACGAGATCCTCGTGCCTTATGCCGTATTCACCCACTTTGTAAAAACCTGGCTCTGGAAATGAAACAACAATAAAATGAAATATTTTTTAGTGTAATACCACAATTAAAAGATATTTGAGGCCAGCCGTGGCACAGGGGTCCAAGGTATGATTGTAAACGACATTGGGTATGGGTTTGATTCCCATCCGAGGAAATGAAATATTTAATATTTTCCTTTCTTGGCTCTGGTCTCGAGGCAAAAAAGACCGCGGCGTTGAATCCATAATTCAGTCATAGTTTCCTCACCATTACTCAAAATCTGGCCCTCTTTCAGACCAGGGTCATGAGGGTACGGCCTCCAGGACACCCCCGAGGGTCCCTCGTGCACGTTGAGGAAGTGCCCCACGCCGTGGCCGGTGCCGTGCGCGTAGTCCTCGCCCGCGTCCCACAGAGACTTGCGCGCTAGCGTGTCTAGGACGTTACCCTAAATATAAATTTAAATAATTTTAGCAGTATTTTTGGTGATTGTTAGGAATTTTAATAAAATTATTGAGGTGATCGCGACAAATTGTGGGTTCGATTATCACTCGCAGAAATGAAATATTTTCCCTGCGCTTGCTCTGGTAACGGGGTAAAACGCCACTCAACACACACGCACACAATGCATCGAGAATTCCGCGAAAATAGAGAATAGAAGTGTCTCAATGGGAACAGTGTTGAACACTAGATTCCCAGGTTCTCTCTGCCTACTTTGCTAAAAATAATAAAAATAAATGGTGATACACTTATAATACTATTATTATTTTAATCTTCATATAGCAGGATAAGCAGAGAAAAATAATTATTAAATAATTAGAAAAATATTGAATCTTATGTTACAGAACCAATTCAAAGAAATCATATTAATATAAATATTATTAATAGAATTTTAACTGGCAAACATCAACTACAATCGATTAACTGTTGGACAAGCAGTCCTATCAGCAGGAATAGCAGTTCTGTGGGTTTTCGTATCTTCCATATTTATCAAAGTAAGCAGAATTAATCTAATATAAGACTATACGTTCTCCACTTTCAGCCAATTACTTTCTAAATTGCAACAAAACGCCGCGTTTTACAATAAATATAAAACATATTATCCCCATTAAAACACAAAACCGTGTTCACTCATTCATTTTCCATCAAAATTACTAAAAATCGAACCTACCTTAACACCCTTAGGAAATAATGCCGATCCCACCGCTATTTGTCCTTTCAGCACTCTAGTGAAGGAATCCCGTTGGCTAGGGGTGGGATTACCCATATGTCTGGTGCGCGTAATGTCTGTTGTCCCATCCCTATGAAAAAAAAAGTCAATATATCCGTACGACCTTACCGGCGGAATATTTTTATACGGTTTGTTTTATTATTTTGATTCTTTTTTTATTATTCTAAAAAATAACAAAAACATATCGTTGGACCTAATTTCCCGTTGTTTTCCGTCTTTCCATGAATTATAGAGCAATTTAATCCAAAAAATGGGGAACGGAGTGTATGCAGAATACAACGTGAAGCTGATTAATAACAAAAATTTTTTTGACATATACAAATACATAAAATAAAGAAATATTTTTATATGATTTCTAGTTTTTCAAATCAAAATTTTATTCTGAAAAAAACTAATTCCAGCGGAATTCAGAACACTCACATATATTGTCCGCCTGAGTCCAACAAGAACATATCGTTGGACTTAATTTCCCGTTGCTTCCCGTCTCTCGATGGACTATAGTGTATTATGGCGCCATTTTCCCCCGCCCCCGGGATAGTTTCGAAAGATGGCCCCATGAATAGGTTTTCGTCCCTAAAAAGGAAGACAAAAATATATGAATAGAAATAAATTTAAAAAAAGTACAATAGCGGGATTTTACACCACAATAAATATAACTAGATGAAAGAAATTAAACATGACTTCCTCACACTTTAAATGAGCCCATTTTGTTTATTATACTCGTATATCATGCGTTTCATATTAAGGATATTAAAAACGTTATTTTAAAGAAAATTTTTGTATTAAATGCTTTTATATTTTAAATAATTTGACGCAAGAAAAAAAATAAATAAAAAAAAAATTAAACAAATATATTGAAATAATAAATTAATTTTTAACAAAAACAAAAACCGACTTCTAACAACGAACTAAAAAGTGAAAAATAATTATATAAAGATTTTATAATTTTCAAGTCGGTGCCAAGTAAAACAAACAGGCTTAGTAATTA
>DWNA01000469.1:0-23226 GCA_018249835.1 Heliconius besckei | reverse complement strand
AAGTGAACACTACACTCTTTTGTGATTGATTGGAAATTGAAGTAAATACCACGCTTAGCCTTGAATTTTTTGCGTGGTACTCACTGTGAGGTTTACCGTGAAGGAGCGTTGCCGTCGAAGATTTCGGACGTATTCAATAAGGACCCATTTTTTGCTGATGCTGAAAAATGGGCCGGCTTTGACCGCTCGCTCCGAGGGAAATCCCCTACGCCCGTGAAGCCCAGGATAAGTCCACCCAGAGATTGTGAGATTGCATTCGATGCCGACGGTAAGGGCAACAGACGTCATGTCTAAAATTTAAAGACTCCCCTTCTTGTTGACTTGATAATTGTTAATTTTTTATGATTTTTTAAGTCCAGTTAGGACAATAGTTATAAACTGTCTTCACTCCAGCACTTATAGTCCAATTAACGTAGAACTATGTTTTGAATAAAATAAACTTTTCCTAATTCTTTCTATATATATTTGTGGAATAAGTAATTAGGACGTTCTTATTCACAAAATTCTTAAATGTAGTGTTGAACTTTGAGTGTATTTATTAATTCTAATGTAGTTGTGAATAAACCATATATATGTATATTTTAATTATTACTAATATCTATCACTTACATTTTATAAAAATCACCTTTTAATTATATTATTATTATTTTCATTATTTATACATTTTACAATATTATTAGTTTTTTCTGAAAGCACGTGCATGTGTAAATATTCTTTGGATTATGATCAATATAATAAAAAAATAACATGTACAAATAATTAAAATTTCATACATATAGAGAAACATTTAGAGAATATTATACGTACTTAAAAAATATATTATATTTTTTTATTATATATTATATTAGGAGTGATATCAATTACTTTTGATATCACGCCTAGACCTAGAAATTGTTTCATATAAAAACCAACTTTCTACATATAATCATTAACGCTTAAAATATATGTATTTAAGTATGTTACGTACATGGATTTTTAACATATTTCTTGAGTGTGTGAAGGAGCTTTTTATTTAACAGTAGATTGCTAACGCTTGAAGTGCAGGAGCGAACACAAGATCCGTTCGTGTCTGTTGCCTCGTCATTAACCTTTGTGACATGTAGGTGCACCACTGTACAACGCGGGAGGACTGCGGCGTAGACCCTGGGCCGACATTTTCAACCCCAGCCCATCCTTGCCTATCTCGGCGATCACTCGGGACCCCTTCTGGTACGACTGGCCGGAGCTGAGACCCATGGCTCGATGGGACCGCAGCCCCTCCTACATCCGCGACTCGTACCTCTCGCCCGTCAAACGCACCTTCCTTTGGGACAAGCACCCGATCAGGCCTTTAGGTTAGTGCCTCGCTGTATATATGCGCCTTCTTTGCCAAACTATATTATTTGGCCTGTCTTCTTATCAACGGCAACTCTTTTCAATATGTTTTCTAACAAGATAATGAGTGCTAATTGTGAATCTCTGGTCACGGCAGATCTAATGGTCTACGACAGGTTCACAGTGGATGATTTAAGCAAGACTTTACCCTTCGTCCGTAGTTTGTAATACAGGCATCAGGTATCTCCTCGATGGGTAATAAAAATATTATTAAACAGCTCGAATACGTGTTCTTAATAGTTTCCTTTTCTGTTAACGTTTTGGACGATGATACTGTGTATGTGCATCTTCAATATATGTATGAGTAAAATCTTAACACTTGTAGTTCACTGAGAATATTCCTATTTGCTCCTGTTCATATAGTTCCCTTGTTATTCCGCAATTATGTTTTAGTACGTTTACTAACAAGTTTATTAAAATGTAGTACCTAGTACTGTTTATATAGAGCATTAAACAGTCAAATGTAGGTACCCACTATACTTATTATACCCAGTATTTATATTATTTTACTGAACGTTTCGATAACGCATGGCCATGTAGGTATAAAATAAAACTGTGTAAAAATTTTATATATAATATAAACAAGTATCTAAAAGATAATAATAAATTATGTTTATCTTAACATTTTTTTAAATAATTAAAATGAGTTATATTCATATATCTATAATATAATATGTGTTACACTACGTTGTAAATAACCAATAAAGAAAAAATAACCTTTTTATTTTTTTTCAGCTGCTGCGTTTTAAAGGGCAAGACATCGACCCTCTACATTTAAGTTAATTTATACAGCAACGTTTATCTTATAATTCTTGACTATGTTACAATAGTGTTCATCGATAATATAATAACCATTATATATATAAAAAAAGTTTTTAAAGTATCAAGATCTCAAAGACTGCATAACATAGTCACTGCCACGGAAATGAACTTTGTTACAATAAATTTGTTTTTATTATAAATATTATTTTTATGTACGATAAAATATATTTAAAAAAATTATAAAATACAAAAACACAAATTTATCATTTTATTTTTACCTTTAATCCGTATCTATATAAATTATGAGATAGTATTGAGATCAATTTCTATAATAAGTAAAGGACGGAATGACTAATAGAGTTTTCTTTGTGTATATTATTATGCATGAATTTGTTTTTATAACTATTCATAGTTATATTAAATTGAATATTTAAACTAAAGGCGAAATTTTAAACTAATATTATTAGTTTCGAGTATTCGAGAGCAGTCGTATCGCAGGGGCACAACGTGTCAGTCACACAGATTATATATATACACACGGGAAGTTCAAATTTAGAAAAAATTACCAAAATTTGTTTACCCAGTCAACATTTCTGAGGTAACAAGCATAAAAAAATACAGTCCAATTGATTACCTCCTTTTACAGAAGTCGGTTAACAAAGCGAAGCCGAAGTTCATAAATGCGCGAATTTGACTCGTGCCTGTGTCAAATCTTCATAAAGTGTTTCTCGGCCTATAGAGCATAGAGATTGATATAGCAATATGTACAGAAGTTTACAAAGCAAAGTTTTTCTACTTACTTTTGTGGTTAAAGAGAGTTTATTTATTTCCCAAAAGAAATTACATTTCACTTTAAGAGAAATACAAAGTTATCTTAAATAATATGTGATGAATATGTACATTCATCAATGTGAGCGTTGGAATCAGCAAAACATAGTAAATAACAAAAGAAAACAATATCAAATACTCAATTAACAAATGTAAGTGAAAGAACAAATGTATGTTGAGATAATTTAAGCATATTTGACCAAGACCGTTTACAATGAAGTTAGGTTTACCCACATTTGAAGAAGTCATAATACACTTTTCCACGTTGAAATGCCTCTTTACTTTAGTTTGATCTTTAAAAAATAATTTTAAATGGCAATACTAAGCCAAAATGCTCGCATCTACCTTATTTCATAATGTTTGACTTTGACGCATCAAGCTCGTATTCTTAATCTGTCTAACTTACTGTTAAATGTTAATCGTATATTTTAAAAGATGTTCGTTACAAAACAAAAACAATAATTTTCTAAATATATTTAGAGTAATAGGTTTAACGATACAGAGATAATATTAATAAACAAAAAATACTGGCAGATTCTTCGACGTTTATATATATATAATGGGTGAAACTGAAGATCAAGTAAATGACGCTACACTACGTAGTCCAGAAATTTTGACAATATTAAAAGAATTTTACAATATAGCTAATCTTGTCAGGTAAATATACATTTATCCTACTACTATACAGCCATAGCGCAAACTTTTCTAGAGTATGAGGTTTCTTTGGTACTCTAAACATTAATGTTAGGTACTTTGAAAACATCCATAGTCGGAGTAGTCCATCCTAATTTTTGCTTTAGCTATTAATAAACTTGACTTAACTTTGAGACATAAGTAAGTTGATTTGCAACCTAATCTCAGTCAATTGATACAGTCTGTATTATATTTAAATTATAAAGTTTATACATTTTGTATATTTGAAAGTAATTCTAACTATATCTGTCTGTTAACATTTTCAATTAAAAATATATATATTTATTAGTAAATGGAAATTATTGTTGTTATAGTTTTGTTTCCTGTCTTAATAATTTGGTTAGGCATCTGGGCTAAGATACTAAAACTAAGTAAGCTGCTTGATATTAGCCTAAAAGACTTACAGTGGCTTATTATTTTAGAGATGAAGAATTGCTCGAGACAGTTCCAAAAGCTAAGTTAAGGAGAATCAAATGGGTTCTGATGTTTAATTGCTTAAAGCAAGGTATATATGATGAAATGGTACAAGAACTTACTTCTATGTGGGAATTTGAAAATATCCCTGAAAAACTAGAAGTATTGCAAGAACAGAAAGAAAAATTTTCTAAAATCAATCCTGATAATATTGCTTGGTAATTTATATTGATTATTTTAATAATTAGTATACTAATCCAGTATACTGGACTCTTTTTTTAAGTAGTTTTGATTTTAGTAGTCTATATTTTGTATATACTCTGATATCACAAAAAATAATTGACAAAAAGTTTAAATTTAAAAAATGATTTGATATGATGTCTACTTAAGTAGTAGACTCATTTATTGTGTAAGCAGCTCCAAAGTTTTTATATTTGTGTTATATTTTATAAAAAAAAAAACAATTATTTTTTGCATGAATTCTTTACTTTAAATATAAATGTACACATTCCGAAGCTGTGGCTATAGACAGAAAATATGTGTCTGTTATATTGTGTAACAATTATTGGTACACTAAATAAGTTATTAGTTTAAATAAATAAATTGCTGGCATACATCTAGTAAATATCATATTAAACTTATTGTTGTTTTTTAGGAGACCACATTATAATGTTAAAAATCATCTCCGGGCTTTTGATGTAGCAAATTTAAGAAAACAAAAGGTATTGTTAGAATCTTTAGCAAAGGAATATGAAGTTAGCAAATTAAAAAATACTGTAACTGGTAAAAGGAGTTACCTTAAAGCATTACAAATGGATATAGAAAAATATAAAACGAAAAATGAGGAAATTGTTACTCAAATAACAGATGGAATAAAAAATCACAGCCGTTTAGTTGATTTAATTGAACCAAACAAAATTAATATTGAAGACATAAAATAGGCACGAAAAAAGTTGGATATATAAGAAATTTTAATACACTAAAATATTGATTAAAATTTTATATTTCAGAAAATTGTACATATGAGAGAAAGTACAACAAAATTTTTAATATCTAGATAGTTTAAAATCAACATCACTTTGAAACTATGTTTTATAGTAGATGAAAAAAGAGAAGATTATCATAATACAGTGTTATACAAACAGGAAAATCTCAAAATCTATCTCGCAACATATATGAATTATCTAATAATTTTACAAACAATTAGAAAAGTGAAGACTAAACATGAAAAAGCAATATGATAATCTACAGCTATTTAAGAAATTTTGAAGTGAAATATGGAAAATAGATTATAACACATACATTGTTTCACTACATACATTTATTTACCTGTGTATATCATAAAAAAATTACAATCTGTATATCTAAAAGAAAATAAAACAAAAATAAAGCTCTTACTTTAAATAGTAATATTTATTAATGAATATTATTTGACATAGTTAACATAGCTAAAAAATTAAATTGTACAATGCAAAACCTGCATATAATTTTCAATATTTTATATAATTATAATATAGCAATTGCACTATTGTTGCGAGGACTACAATGCTTCTACCGTCGCTGTACATTACATTGTTTTCGAGACCTATCATTATTTTTGAAGTTAAAGCCTCAAGTAGGGGAGATCACGCCAATTCGCCGATAATTTTGAAATTTCTACTTATCCATAATATTAATACTGTGTGCAAAATAAATAATTACCCACTGGGCTTGTTTAAGCTCGCTCCCTGAGCAACGTGTGATTGCAATGGAGTTCTTATATTGAACTTGGACACTTATTCGCTACTCGGCAAAGGTTTATATTATATTTCAGGCCAGCTCTAAAACATAATAAACACATAATACGTTACTAGGAGACATGTGATAAATAGACGACTTGTTTTTTGAAAACACTCTCCAATAAACTTTACAGAAAACTAGAATTTTCAAATTAACCAATTTCCGTCACTTATACCGAGACCTATATATAATTTACATTTATAGGCACATTAGTTATAGAATAAACAAAGCAATGGTGCTTCCGATCCACTACAACTTCAAAAATATTTAAACGTAACTCTCACGTCCAATGCCCGCATCTCTAAGATCGCTAACCTTCAACTTCAATATTAACGAAATAATTTTTCTATAATATCAATAAATCTATAAAACAACAAAGATAATCTGATGAAAGGCTGCCTTACACCGGGACCGGAGAAGCAGGTCACCAGACACAGCCGAAAATTGAAAACTAAATTCATAAATTAATATCACTCATCTAAAATAAAGTTAAAAATAAGAAGGCACAGGCAATAATAATAATTGATAAACAATTTTAATAACACCTTATTCAGCTCTGTCTGGTGACCGATGAGCTCACATGCCAATTCACTACAGTTACTGTGACGTCATTTCTCTTATATAAATATAATTTAAAATTTCCATATCATGGTATGAATAATAAATACAAATAATTCATAAATTATAAGTAAAATTTCAAATAAAAAACTCTTTCATTTATTTTAAAACAAGACCTCATCCTAATGTTTGCTTTAATATATATTTTTTAATATAACAAAAATAATTTATTTCATATACATATATTTGAAAAAACAGAACAACCAAGTTGCTAACAAGAATGAGATCTTTTAAGACGTCACATTTCACATATATATATATAGTGCATTGTCATGTGAAGCGAGGCCTAAGCCATCCATAAATTACATCACAAGAATTTCATGATTACTGATCTCTCCCCTCGTCCGCCCTACCTAGTGTTACATCATATATTTTGCAATTTTACACCTACAAATCATTAAATGAAAACTGTAGGTTCATCATTATGTTTATATAAGGGTGTAAATCTGCTAACCTATATAGCAAATTCTCAGGAGAGATAAAACAACAATAAGTATACGTATATTATGAGAAGGTTTTTACACTTTACATAATGACAAACAACGGATTTAGCAGGTTTACACTCTAAGCGGTCGATATTATGTTTTGAAATATAATGACACAAAATTTAGAACACCCTCCACCCCTCGTCACACAATGACATACTTAACCTACTTTATCTTGTGACGTAATATACGGATCGCTGCTAAGTAATAACTATGGTAGTGGGTTCGATTAAATTATTTGTAGCATCTCACTGCGCAGCACACTGGATTCCGAACGTCAGTTATTTCTTCTTGGGGGGTGATCTTTGGGGAGTTGCCGGTCTGCCGCTGTTGATGCCATTGTACTGATATTTTGCTTTCTTCTCGGATGGTTTCAATATCTACGAATGTATATATGTATTTATTTACCTATTATATTTATATATTATTACTAAGGCTAAACGATTTACGACGACGCAGTAGTTTAATTATAAACACGATGTTAGATATGAAATCCGACACTGAACTATTATACAATTAGAAGAAATGATTTTAATTAAAATTATTTAGAGATTATTTTCTTTATACCTAAAGTATAAAGAAGATGAGGTATAGAGTATAAGATTTTGTGTATGAAAAAAAAAACTCTCTTAAGCCTTGTGTTTTAAATTATATAGAATAAATATTTCATAAAAGAAATAGAAAAATGTATTTAAATGTTTGTAGAGAATAATTTTAAGAAAGATGAAATATTTTTTTAATAAGCATAAAAATAATTTTATATAAATGTTAAAATCCAAAATCTATTAAAATTTTTATACATCTAAAAAAATATGTAAACATTACCTGAAATGAGCACATAAGCGTTTCATCGACAGACATCATCCCGCCGGCGTTATCGAACTCTCCGCAGTAGTTGGGAGCGGAGAATAGTGTCACTAGCTGTCGCTTTGCGAAGAACTCGTAGCCATCTTCTACTACCTGTGCCAAAATATGTTACAATATTAACATTTTTATTAATTATTTGTGTTAAGTTATATATAGGGATGATCTCGAAAGACAAAGTCACCATTATTACATATTTTTAATAAAACTTATTTAAATGGACTAATTTGAAGTTTCTTTGAAATTTCCCATTTTGATTATTTTAAATAGTCAGTCTTTGGTTACAAATAGAGATATTGTCACAAATATTTTTTTAAATATCAGCAAATAATACGTATAAAATAATTTAAATTATAATTGTACATTACTTAAAATAAATCAATATTTTTAATATCAATAAATAATCAATATTTTTAAAAGATTTTATTCTATTGAATTCCCATATAGGGAAATAGTAATAAAATCTAAATTTCCCACTTTCTAAATTTAATAGATACATCTACTGGAGGATGTATTATAATATCTAGAATAGCGAAAAAATATATAATAACCTGATGAGCTCTACAGATCAAGTCCAAATCGTGTCGGTTGAGGAACTTGCTGACGACGTCCGGCCCGAAAGTGAAGGACACTCCGCGATCGTTCTCGCCCCACCCTTGGACATCCTTATCGGGATCTGACCATAGCAAGTCGCAGAGCAAACCTTAAATAAATATTTATTGGTTTTAATATACTTTCTCCCTCACTTACAGGAATTGATTATTTTATATTCCCCAATCTTGTTGGAAAAATGTGGCGTTAAGTTTCGCAATTCAACACGCAATATCTCTACTTCGAGCGAAAAGTGGAGAATGCAGGAGATTTTTTTTCTGTGAAAATTTATTCTGTGAAATAGCTCTAGAGTATGTTAATAAACAAATTATGTAGGTTTCAATTATATCAAGCGCGCCTTTATCGTATACATTCTGCAATGGAAGCTAAATCACCATGAAATGTAGCTAATCCACTCTATCCAATAACGAGTCTTTTATTGCACATTTAACGACCGCTTAAATCTCACATATTTTTTTTAGCTTCACACTCTATCCCGCACATAGGTTAAGTAGAGGGAACCTGGGAACCTAGTATTAAGCACCTAGTACTTCCTGCCGAATTCTGAAAGCATTGTCTGTTGAGTGACGGAACTCAACGCCACTCTTATGCGTCGTTACCTGAGCGATGAAATTATAATATTAAATATTTCATTTCCTCGAGTGGGAATAGAACCTACAACATATGTGGTTTAATAATAGAAAAATAACTGGCTCAGTATAACGATATATAAGTAAATAAAGTAAAAATGTAATAATCTTTCTCAGCCAACAACAAAGATATTCGTTGATAACTCTTATCACTAAAACCATTGGCCTACTCTCTAAAATTATGCAAAAAACGGTTATAGCATTACAAATATATAAAATAATGAAATATATTCATTCAGTTAATTACACATACGTACTATGTATATCAATCTCGTAATTCAATTAACTCAAGTTCGTACCCGCACTTATAAGATTAACAATGTTAGTCATCAAGAACACAATTACAAAAATAAACTATGACCACACGTGTTACTTTAATTATTTTGTTAAACACCAAGCGCGAAATTTTCCATTCTCGTTGATGTATTACAAAAATAGTTACAGAATGTGTAGTGATTATAGGAAATTGAGCAAGATAACTATATGTAAAGATGAGTATATCCACCCGATTTATGATTAATTTGAACTTTAATTTAATTCCTTTCGCATTTCTGTAATGATCTCTAAAGTAAGAGGCATCCTCGTGGCACAGAGGCAAAGTGTCTGATACAACTGTCTGTTGCGGATTCGATTCCTATTCAACATTGTTATTTTAATTATGCGAAACAAAAAAAAACTATTAAATTACAATATCAAAAAAAACTAAATTATATGTATATTAACTTTATATTATATTTTTCTCCACTAGTGAGACGATATTTAAGTACTACGATTAGAATACGGATTGAGGTACATAGATCCCTTCTGTCTAGTTAATTGTGTGTTGTTTTGTATTATACCTGTGTCAGGGACGTCAGTGGGTCTCATTATCCGTCTAATCTGCTCCATGCCCTGCAAATCCGGCGACAGACCGCCATGACAACAGAATATCTTTTCATCGATAATAGCCGCGATAGGAAGGCAATTGAAGCAATCCGTGAAAGTCTTCCATAGCTTTATGTTATATCGACGTTTACATTCATCGTAGAATCCTAAAAAAAACACCCAAATTAAATAGGAAAAACTAGAAGAATACCAAAGCGCATCCGGTATTAGATCCAAGGCTACAAGCAACTCTCAACTTGTTGGAATTAAACTGAAGGCCGCTTCTTAATGTGGCCAGTAATGGAGGCATACTCGAGAACCACTCGAGAACGTTTCGTATACGGTTCATTATACAACTTGGTTGGGAATTGCTCGCTAGCGAATGGGATCATAGAAATATTTAACAGTTTACCATAAATACGATTTATGCTGGCACATTCGTGATTGCCTCGTAGCAGAAAGAAATTTTCTGGATACTTTATTTTATAAGCAAGTAAGAGGCATATGGTTTCTAAAGACTGCTTGCCGCGATCAACGTAATCGCCCAAAAATAGATAGTTGGCTTCGGGCGGGAAGCCGCCATATTCGAATAGACGCAGCAAATCTGTGTACTGGCCATGTATATCACCTGAAAATAATATTTAAATGTTATATTCGAATTATATATATAAATATTTTATTAACACATTATTTTGCGTACATGTCTCAAGGTCAAAAATAAATGTATTACCTACATACTTTGTAAATTCTTTAGCTAGTAACTTGACAAAAAAAATTGATACTATGTATTATTTATTATTTAGCATCTTCTGAATAGAATGTTGTATAAATTATTCAAGTTGGTAATTTTTAAGATACATAATATCAAAGCAATCATGACGACATGTTAATTAAACGATAAGTGAACGAAATATTACATAATAAGATGTATAACATAATTATGACTCCAATAAATCAATAATTTGTATATTGTACATCCCTTATTTTTAAAATAATTATTTCTCAATTTCATAATAAAAAGTGTCTCGTTACAATGGGAAAAAAGATTGATAATTAATTAAAAATTCATTAGAGTTCATTGTGTTATTAATGTTGATCTTAAAACAATTATTCCAATGAGAAAATTATCTACCACTTTAACTTATGAATACATTCTGTTATAGACAATAATGATTAATTATAATATAGTACAGTATTTTACAAGACTATTAAATAGACTTATTATAGTATATAGCCTATAATACTATTAAATAATAATATTATTCATTTGATAATTATCAAATGAGTAATATTAGTATAATATACATACATATTAGTATTGATAATGTTATATACTTTTTTTTCAACATAAATAATTAGCAGTGCATAGGCAAAGTAAAATATAATGGTTGTGGGTTCAATACCCAATAAAGGGAAATGAGTTAGTTTCATTTCCAGCCCTAGTAGACAAAAGCGGCATTAGCTTCCATAACTCAACATGCAGTGTCCCAAATTTAGGCAGAAAGGCTAGAATGGTGTATGCTCATACTGATAATATAATAATTTAGTAATAAATAATTATGCTTTAAAATGTTGTATGATGTAATAGGTCTAAAAGATATATATATGTATTATATATATATGTGTATTTTTATATTTTCTTTTTCAGTTCATATACATACCTTTGTCAAGCATATGTAAGATATATATATATTTTAAAAAATAATATATTACCACAAATTTTGAGTGGCGCTTCTAATTCCAATAATATTGGTTGCTGCAGAAATATCTCCCGAGATTTTGTACAGAGGCCACGGACCTCTGATTCTGACATCTGCACTGTTTTTCCAGGACGGCATCCTCGAACTGCGACAATGTAGAAAATATATTTTTAAAGTTATATTCGATACTAAACATAGCAAAATATTTTTAGAAAACATACAAATTTGAAATTTGGATGGATTCCAAGATGCGGGTTCGTGTCCCACTACATATTTTTTTTATAGTTATAAGTTTATTGTTTATTTTATGAACTGTGCCTTCAATGGTTAACTTGAGTCATTATACATATGCTCTTTCTACATTTTTTCATAAATATGTATGAAACATCCATTTATATATATTTTAGCTATAAATTTAAAAAAAAAACATAAATATTAAATTTCAGTAAATGGACCAAGTTAACAAATAAGTCGTTTTATCAAAATGCAGGTTTACAATGGATGGAGTTAGGTGTTGCTGCTTGTTATCTTAAGATTTTTTACTTAATATGTTAAATATTTTGATAGCTCTTATATATAAGAATATGCGTCAAAAGACAGAGTTTACAAGAGAATGGAATAAACTCATTGTGCTCTTGAAAACATTTTAAAAATATTATAAACATAAGTATATGTTTATAATTTTATTCTTTTAGGAACAAGAGGAACCTTTATTGTTCTCCAGTTAACCTTCTCTTTTGACATGCTCTTAAAGAGCAGGACTGTCTTACATAGGGACTGTTGATCTTATCTTACATAAACATTAACACATATACCACATGACCCATAAGTAAATACATACATGCTTTTCATAGTATTAATCAAACAATATTAAGTTTGTTGAAAATGGGAAAGGATGATATTGTAACATTTTGTTTTGTGTTTTCATTTTGCAGTATAATTTAGGTAAGGAAAATATTTTTTTATGTTAAAGCAGCATTATTTAATAAATAAAACATTCATTTCTTGATAAATTTGAATAATGAAGTGCTATATACAATGGGTATTAATGTTGTCCTTTTTTAGTTTCATTAGCATTATAACTTTTTTATTTATACTATTAAAAGAAAGGTACACATACAAAGTTATAATATACTTTTTTAGAAAACTTAAAAAAAGATAGTGTTGCGGGATTTGGACCCATATATTTCTTAGAAGCCATCCAAGAAATCATATGTAAGCTAATCAAATCTTGCTACATTTTTTTATATATTTTCTAAAAAATATTTTTCTTTCCTAAGTGTAGACACAACACAGTTAGGAAAGAAAACACTATACATATTTAAAAGTTAAAATATGCTGCTTATATAAAATAGGAAGTGAATGAGCAAAAGAAGTTGAGCGGGGATTATTAAAATTTTTAAAATAATATAATATCAAAAGAAACCATAAATCTAGCTCAATACGGAAAATATAATTTTGGAGGTAACCATACATTCTCCTGAAAAGATGTCTTTGAATTTCCCTTTTCGCCGTGCTGTTTCTTGTTGCAGCCTGTATACTGATGTAACCCATAAAAAGCAGCATGATAAAGTGAAATTAACAAGTAAAGTAACATACAATGCGAACAAAGCATAACAATAAGCCCATGAAGTTGTTCCGATGCTATGGAATCTGTCATCCATAATAATAGAAGTATAAACTTAAGTAGTATCATAGTCATAATAAATTTACACTATACTTAATTATTAGGAAAAAAATAGCCATCTACAAGGCTTTTGAGCATGAACGTCTAAACTAGATTTAGATAAGAATTGAGGATAATCGATTTATTTATGAGTTAGACGTTCCTATACATATACACTCAACAATTACGCAACTAGAAGCAAAATATACATAGAAATATTTGTTACCACAATACTGCAATAGGTGCTGATTGATAATATGATAAAAAAAATGTAAAAAAACTTTACTTTACCTTCTAAAAGCCTATGAATTAGACTGTCAACATTGAGTTCGTCAGCCATATTTACTACACCACGATTTATTTTACGTCAAATTAAAAGTCAAATCTTTCGATAGGTCTACCATCGGAGCGGTAGGTTCGGTTATTACTACAGATTATAGAATACGGATCATTAAGTTGCTAAATAAACTAGGTCATGTTTTAGACGAATACAATACAATCTACAAAATTAAATTATTTATTACACTAAACATTTTTTATGTTTTGTGTAGTAGTTTACACGTATATTTTTAATAATTATTGATTAGTAGAATATTTTTGAATCTCTTTACATTTATGTTAAAATATAAATAAAAGTGATTTAAATTACTTATATAAAAATTATTAAAAATTTATAACCTACTTCTATAGGAATTATTTCTTTTAATTTTTCTTATCATAATATAAATTTATAGAATTATTCTCGTTATAGTTTAGTGCCGTAGTAATAGTTAATTACTACGGCACTAAACTAGTTGATCCGGCATCTAAGTTTGAATAAAATTATTAAGTAATTTTTCATCTTCTCGCTGTGGTAACAAGGCACAACATGGCAATGAATTTTAACATTTAAATGCAGAATTTGGCGGAAAGTAGTAGGTTTTAGGTACCCTCTGCTTTGAGCGCGATATAGCATTAACGTGAACCTAAAAAAAACTTATGTTATAAATAATCTGTATAAGGGCAACAGATTAAAAGCGTTAAGAGTATAGACAACTTTTGTTTTGTTTTAAAATCCTATTTTGAAAAGGCAAAATGTCGCTGTTCGTGGTTGTCAAGCTATTTTCTCATCGCAATGTGCCGTTCTGGCGCATAGTATGTATGAAACTGTACGGATTGGCGTGTGCGTTGTATTTTATTTTAGACAAGACTTGACGGCTATTTAAAAAAGTCAATGGCTCTTTGTTGGATAGTTGTATATTAGAGATTCGGTTTTTTGTAAACATCAGGAACAAAACAACGCGAAATACAAATGTAGCGGAGGCAAAATCACTAAATCAACGCGTGATAAACGGTAAATGATCATTACGCAGGGTTTAAAGTTTTTTTACTTTCTTTAGACTAAGTTATGGAGGAAAAAGTGGAGAGTGAGAACAGTTATAGTGGTGATAGTAGTAGTAGCTCTTCCGATAGTTCTAGTGGAAGTTCAGAATGTGAGGAGGAACTCACTGAGCCAGTTACTATTCTCGGGCACACCTTGGAACTTCCACAGGATCTCTGCGAAGATTATTCAATATTTAAAGAATTCTTTTCTATGAAGACTTGGGACAGTTTGGAAGATAAACATAAAGAGTACCTCAAAGAATTTCTGCCAACATTTCCTGAAAATGATGATGAGGAGAAAGACATAACAATTCAAAAGTTGTTTAATTTTGAACCATTCCATTTCAAATCTCCATTAAATAACTTTTTTAGTAATTTGAGACAAGGAAATTATAGACCAGATATAGCAAGAATGAGGAAATTTTTACTAAAAGCAAGAAAGAAACAACAAAAACATAAGGTGAGCTAAATTTTTATCTATATTGCAATTAAAATTAATTTGTAACCACTATTCACATATTAATGTCATAGGAATATGTATTGAGTAGTTTAAAATATTTTACAGACTAAGTCTTATTATGCAAAAATGTTACCAGAAGTTTTAATATCACGTGAGAGATTGTTAGCTGTGGCAAAAGCTGGACCTCCAGGGCCTGTACCATTTCTTCCAGCATTGCCTCCAAAACCTACCCCAAGAAATAATTACAAGCCATTATATGTAAGAGTGAGACAGAGATACTTTGAAGAATTGGCAGCTATATGGAGTGAGGTGGGAGGAGAAGAATCTGAGGATGAAAACTATCCAGAAGGTCCACCAGAAAATTCTTTCAAGAAAAGAAAAACTATGCACTCTGCACAGGTAAAGTTTCCAAAAATATTGTTCTGTTAAGGTGATAAAGTATTGAGAGTGGTTATTTACGGGAATCCAAATTTACAATGGAAACACCAATGGAATTAATGTTAAATGCTTATTGTTCAATGATATATTCATAGACATTGTCAATAGTCAAAGATATATTCATTGCATAGTTGCATCTATCATATATTTATATAATTTACATATTGCATATATTTATTGAGATAGTTTTCATGCATTAGGGGGATTTTTTTTTTCCAATAATGTTACATGGAGTTTACATTGTTTGTTAATAATATCAAAGCCAAATAATAAAGTCTTTTAGTCATAAATTCAAGACAACCTTGAAAAATGATTGATGACAAGAAGAAAACAACTGGCTGAAAAATGGCTTTTAATTATTTCCAGGGCATAGAAACAAATGTGTCAGGCACATTAGGAATTACAGATCCATCACATCCATCATCCTTAGATTGTTTAAAAAGTGTTCTAGCAACACATAGAGCAAGAAGACAATATCGAGAGGTATATATTTTTTATCTCCACTTTATATCCTGAATATAGCAAAGCAAGCACTTTCCTTCCAATTTTGTAGGCATTGAGACCAGAGAGAGGATCAAAGCAACACTTGTCTTTATTGATACAGATGATATGCATTCATACCAGTCAGATGGTGTGCCATTGCACCACTAAACTTTATTTTGTATTATTTTAAATACATTTAAATATGAATTTTCTTTCAAGTAAGATTTTAATCATGACTGATTTTTTTGTTTTATTTTGGACAAAGAAATAACTTTTGTTTCTTATTTTTTTATGTTGTCAATATTGGTTGTAATTTCAGAATCATCCAGAGCTAAACACAGCAGGCATAACTTTGGATGACATCAAACAGAGAGTATCCATTATGAATGGTGCTAAAAAACTTATGTTTGGTAGTCAAAAGAATGAAATACCTGTACAAAAGGTAAAGAAAGGTAAAAAAGATACATATCAAAAGCCTAAACAAGATAAGGCACCTGTGAAAAAAATAAAAGAGGAAGAAAGTGTGGAAAACAAACCTTTACTGCCTAATATTAAAATTAAATGTGAAAGGGAAGAATCTGACTCTGAGAGCTCCACTTTCTTGGATCCTGTTACGAGTCCAAAACAAGCAAATAAAAAAATATTAGAACCTGTTGAAATTAAACAAGAAATATCTGATACAAGGTATATTTTTTACAAATACAATTTATTTTTTCACATATTGGTAGATAGATAAGTAGGTAGACAACCTTGGTGTCAAGCAGTGTGTGAAATGAAAACAATTATTTCCCCAGGTGGAAATCAAACCCCCAATCATTGCAACTAGTTTTCACCTAATATTTGAGATATTGTTTATTTGCTGAATAAAATGTTTAGCCAAAAGAAAAGAAATCAATTAATTTACACAAGTGCGAACCCACAATCATTGTGTCACAACCACCTTATTTTTTTTTAATTTAAATACGACACCTATATTTATTCTATATTGTTCATATTTCAGTGTTAATTGTCATGAGAATGATATTGAACAGTCAATAAAACAAGAGCCTCATGATTCTTCTGTATCATCTTTACAAAATTCTAGGATAAGTCAACCAGTACCTATTAAATTAGAAGATTTAGATGGAATTGGTTAGTATAATTGCAGTTTTTTTCTCTTCTTTGGTTTCACGCATATGGCAGGGCAGGCAGGTGGAACCTAGTGTTAACACACTCCATTACCCACACATCACCTAATTTTTGAGACATCATATATTGAGTGCCGAAACTCAATGCCACCCTTTGTTAGCTTTCCAGAAAATAAACATCTGAAACTTTTAACAAGATATGTCTTGTAGTAATTCTATATGTAGAAAAATGTATGTGACAAAACAAAATTAAAAAAATGGTACACACAAAACTGTTCTTGATCATATCATATATCTCTACCTCTTATGCCTGCTACACACGAAGTTCCCACTTGAAGTAACAAAATAAAAAAAAAATATATGAGAAGATAGCTAAACCAGGCCTAGTATCGCAAATGCGTCATAATTTTCCATTGTTGTCGACGTGTTTCCTGCATCAGCTTCTGTGGAGAACTGACGATGAATGTTTGATTTATCCTCATAGGTTGAAATTGCTTAGAAACATTGTTACGCGACTAGGTGTGTAGCGATCACTCGTACAAATGCAAAATTCTGCTTAAGCTTCGCGAACTGTATAAATGTTAAACCTATCACTCCTCAAAAATCGGAACTTATCGTAATATATTATCGTTTTGTACGGGGTTTCAATTTTTCTTGACTCTTAAGTCGACCCGCCACCCCGCCAAAGAGGCCCAATAAGATGGTTAGGTTAGATACCTCGGCCTACTGGGTTCGTGAACCCATATGAACCGAGCCGGCTTAAAGCGAATATTAAATCATGGCATTTTTCGTATATAAAATAAAGAGAACATTTCGTTAGCGTGATCTATAGTACGTGTCGCGCCATCTAGTATTGAATTCATATGTAAAATACTTCAATCGATTGTATAATTGTTAGTTGACATATAATTGGGTGGGGATGATAGTTGATAATTATTATCGATGTTTACAATAAATTTATTAATACAGATTCTTTTTAAATATTACCTTACCACAAATATTTGTAGAACTCATTATACACACTAGCAACACATTTGCATTAAAAATAATATATTTTTGTCTTCGTCAATTTTACAATTTCGCTATCGAATTAGACTTATGAAAATATTGAAATATTTGGTCTCAATTGCTTAGAAATGAGAATCAAACTTGAAATAATAAGTAGAGTCACAATTCACGAATTACGACCGTGGCATAATGTCATTTTTTTCACAAATTCTCTAAATCAATAGCCGAATATTAGATTAGAAACCATACACTAGTCTAGTACCATCACATAAATTCCAGATATGATGGCATTACCCGTAGAGTTGGCGAACGATTCTGGAGAAGTTTCAGCTTTACCGGTGGACACGTCGAACGAGAGCGAAGAGAATCTTCTAGAATCCGACGAAGCTTTGACAGAGACTACTCATGCAAACTTCATGTCTCTTGTAAGAGCGTTATTTCCTGCAAGGGCGGCCCATAGAGCTTCAAAGCAGCAATTGCAGTCGAGATGTGCAGCTGTCATGAGATCTCCTATAGCGCCACTTAATACGTGGTATAATTGTAAGTGAAATTTTATTTATTTTTATAGTTATGTATGTATTCTTTATTCATCATTCAGTAAAGAATAGAAATAATAAAATTCTTTATTAAATGATGACCATCGAGAAAACGTCTGACTATAAAAGCATGACGCGAAGGTTGTAGGTTCAGGTAAATAAATATTTTTGTTTCCTCGCTCCAGTAAGACAAAGTGCGACGTTGACCTCTATTATTCAATTGGGAATGTTTTCGGCGGAATTCTCTCGGAAGTGAAGAATGGAATGTTTTGACGTTAGGATCTCACTGCATGGTCTTTTAAAACAATAAAATACTTTTAGGTGAATTATAGAATACTTATACTACAGTATTTTTATTTTTAGTATCGGATGATTGGTGTTCAGAGTTGAATTCCGCATTGGACTTTTTGGCTGGGGAAAGAGGGCCACATCCAGATGATTTTGTTCCCTATTTACAATATATGCCAGAAACACAGGTAAACTTTTTAATATCTTTTGTTCTTTTTTGATTTTATATTATATTTATATTTAAATTTATATTTTTATTGTAACCATTTGACTTATTCAGTTTGTTTTGTTTGAAAGCTGATTAATTGGAGTATTGTTCGCAATGATTCGAGAAAAGATTTTCAACCACTCAAAGAATTGCTCCACGGACTTTTGTCGTCCCTGCCACAGTTTATTCTTTTTATCGATTTTTAGTTATTGTATAAATTTTTCGTTTAAACTGTTTTAAGATTGAATTGGACTTCATATAAAGTGATTAGATGAGAATTTATTATTTATTTTAAACTAGTGGGCCCGGACGCGGCTACGCCCGCTTGAACTATACGATTATTTATTAAATATATTTATGAAATTATTTTCGGTTTTCAATAGAATTTGTAAGAAAATATAAGCCTAAATAATTGAAATAAGTTAAAAAACAATGATAAGTGGATATTTATTATTAGAACAAATATCTGAGTAACCGAAATGACCAAACAAAAGAATTAAAAGTAACTAACGTACTAAACATTTTTCTATATTAAATAATTAATATTTTTTGCGAACAATGTTAAATAAAATCCCAAATGATTAAAATTACGATATTTTAAGTGCATAACATCGGTATAGACAACAGAACTGAGATGAATTACTTATAAGCAGCAAATAATTAAATAAAATTAACAGTAATTGTTATACCGAAAATATATAAAAATTTACAAAACCATGAAAGTCATCTGCCTGTTCGCGTCGGTCACACTATGCCGCCCGAAAGTTAGGACATTTCGAATCAGTGACATCTCCTTAATTATTTATTAGAATGTTATACAGTAAACTATAATTTCAATCTAGATAAAATGCTAAAAGTGACTATTATATTTATTTTCATAAGGATGGATATCAAATTATAGAAATCATCTAATTTTTGTTAATATTTACAAATTTATATCTATAGTATATATCAACGCGGACTTTTTTAAACAATATTTAAGGGACAATATTTTTGTAGAATATTATTTTGTGTTTCATAAAGTCGAGTCGGCGCGCGCCATGTACGCGCCAAGCAAACTCATTTTGGGTGACGTTTTCTAACAACAAACTTTGCAAATCGTTGCTTAGCAACGGCGGTTGTTATAAACATGGCGGAATAAATTGCATGTCAAATAATAAGTATTTTAATCTACTAATATATATCGGCAATATTACAAATATAAGAAAAAAGTATCCTATGTTCATCCCGGTACCCTCCCTCATCTGTCTCTATATGAGTATTTTATCACAATTAATTTGGCGGTTTGGGCCTGATTGCGTAAAAGACAGACAGACAGACAGAGTTACTTTCGAATTTATAATATAGGTATGGATGTCTGTAGTGGCAAACTTAGAATAGATAAATGATTACAGATGTACCAATGGATAGGTGCGGGTCGCGACTGCGACGCCATACTGGGACGGCTGTGCGAGCGCTGGCTGCGTGCCGCGTCGCCGCCGCCGCCTCTAGCCGACCCGCCGCCGCCGAGGTACCTCCTGTACATACATACTTTATATATCATATTATATTTTTTCTTATTCAGCTTCACGCTCATAACAGGGTAGGCAGAGCGAACCTGGCAAGCTTAAACCACTTTCGTTTCCCACTTTGTCGAATGTTGTTTGGATGTATTCCATAAGTGTTAACAATAAAGTATAATGTTCCTATTAGTAAAGCTGAAATTGTGTGGTTAAGCGGGCGAAGTCACGAGTATATTAATATGACATTTAATTAATGTTATGTTTTTATATAAATATATTTGTGCAGACATCCAACATCGTGGGTGCTCAGACCGCCTACTGCAGCTGAAGTAGCCGAGTTCCGCACTCAAGAGCGAAGGAGATTTGCATCCGCTTCTAAGCCTTTTACCTATGTTCAGTATGGGTATGTAGATTATTAATAATTTTCAAAGTTTTTTATTAAAGAATATTTTTTTATAATGTAAGAGAAGAAGCAATGGCATTCTATGGAATTACCAAATTTTTGTGAGGGGAAGCTTAAATGGTTCCATTAAAAGTGCATTAACGCTTATCTTCTTCTAAGGAGTCTACTAGTGTCGCCTTTGAAGTATTACAGTATGAGTTTTGTATCGTGACAAGATACATTTACTGAACATGTTTTACTGTCTATCTTTACAACATGACCATTTTTAACATAATTTGCCAGGTATCGCTCAGCAGTCGGTCCGGCGACGGGCCTGCGCTGCGTGCCGGCGGGCGGGGCGGGCGCGGGCGGAGGGGGTGCGGGCGCGGGGGCAGCACTGCTGTGCCCGCAGCGGCCGCGCGCCGCCTCCTTCCTGCCGCTGCTGCGCGACGCGCTGGCGCGCCTGCCCAACGGCGAGGGATCTCGCAGGGACATTGTCATGTTGCTGAAGTAAGGACACCCTCGTGGCAGGCAGTCTGTTGTAGGTTTGATTCACACTCGGAAGAATAGTTTGTATTTTCATTTCACTGCACTGGTAGATAACGAATAACATTCGCTACTTTTTAACAACTATCTATGCTACTTTTTGACAACTATCGTTCAGTAATTGGTCAAGACCAACCAAAAGGAAAGTAAGGCAAGCTACGACCTTCTTCCTTCCTACTGCAAGACGCGTTAGCGAGATGTAGTCATGTTGTCGAAGTAAAAACGAACGATATATTACTTACATACATTGATTTTTTTTCAGAATGTCACAATTCATAATCCCGTGCAGTGAAACTGTCTTATCAAATGCTGTTGCATGTGCTTTAGAGCGTTTACTAACAGTGAAAAGGGATCCTATCGTAAGATTTGACCAAAGAACTGCCTTATGGACATATTTACATAGACATAAGTAAGTCACTATTTCGTTTTAATGTCTGTAATTTGTTAAAAAAAATATTGTTAATAATTTGCATAACAACATTTCTTTTTAATTATATTTAATTGTTAATTTGCTCATTTACTCAGCCTTAATTGGAAAAATGAAAATTCTAAAAGCTTAAACATGTTTGTTTAATTTTAATCATGTCGTTGACCCGTGTATAATTTAGTGTCGAAGTGTAAAGGAATTCCAAAAAAGTTTATAATAGTACAATATCAATTGATTCAATTGATGATTAAATAGACTATTTTAATTTTCAGATGTGAAGACGATTTTATTAAGACTAACGCTCGAAGTCGAAATAAAGCAAATGTACCCTCACTTCCAGTTCACTCTCCTCAAACACAGGTAGTTTTAATTTAATCTGTAGGATGCATTATTTAATTAAAGTGCATATGTGCATACTACAACCTTAAATTACTTAATATCTTAAGTAATTTAAGGTCGTAGTGGCGGCCCACCATCGCGACTGAAAATTTGGGGGGTGTGGGTGTGATTCCTATGCAGGGAAATATTTTTTTTCCATTCCTTCACTCTGAGAACAAGACAAAGAGGTGCATTCAGTTTTGAAACTAATTCCTCATACTCAAAATGTCTAAAATGATGAATTTTCATATTGCGTTAGATATCATCTTTAAAAAAAAAGAATATGTTATGTTGAATAATATCCAATTATTTATATTTGGATATTTCAGTTTACATGACTAAAATAAATGCTTTGGTCGTCTATATACTAAGAAGTCTATTGTATACTTTCAGATGGACATAGACATATCAAACACAGAAGACATACCAGATAACGGATCTGACAGCGACGTAGACGTCGACGACACCGGCCCCACTATGCCCCACTTATCCTCCGCCCAATTACTGATGCAAGCAAATAAACAAGCCAAACCTAAAACCAAATTAGTCGTACCGAAACCAAAACCAGTTAATTCAAAATTACCTTCGCTAGTACAGACGAAACCGCAACCAAAATGTCCGTCGAAAACTTTGCCCAAGCAAGTTCAAAAGCAAAGTTTGTTAACTACGAAATCGATGCCGTCGTTAACTAAAACCGTTCCAAAGCAAAATATACAGTCGAAGCAGGTATTTTTATGTTATTTGTACTTTATTCTACATCATAAAATTTATAATATGAAAGTCCGGTCAAGTG
>DWNA01000468.1:0-23231 GCA_018249835.1 Heliconius besckei | reverse complement strand
TTGGAAGGTCAGTCGTCAGTAAATAGGAAGCGAAATATTATTAAAACGTCAAATTTATAAAAACGCATTTTATTATTTATAAATATGTGTACGTAGATAGGTACAAGAAAATGCAATAACATTATAAATGTGTTATTATCATGCCTCCATCAGCCTTCGTCACAAGGCCAACCGGGTTAATTGTGGTTGATTCACATCAAATTCTAGTGGATGTGTTTTGCTTTAAAGGTGAATATGTAAACCAGACGTTATTTGTATTATATTCAATTTAAATTATAAATAAGAATTGCAAGATGCAAACAACATATCTGCTTTCCATATATAGAAATACTAGAAGTTATTCAAATTAAATTTATTGGCTATTTTACGGAACTTAGTGACATTAAGTTTTACTGTACAGAGTACACACCTCTCATTTGATCCTCTACCTCTCTCTTATAACCTCAGAAACGATTGTATAATACAACAATAAACTGCAATGTTAACATAAAACATTTAACATAAAACATTTTAAATACGAACATTCAAGTTTCTATCGAATACCTTACTTAATTAATTTTCGTTAGATATCGACAAATGTTTCGTACATCACCACGCGTTCAATGCACTACTTACATTAAATTCAGTTTTACTATAGCCCTGCTTTGAAACGTTTATTTTCGTAATCTTAGGTTCGTTTGGCGTATCCCTACTACTGGTTTATAATACATTTGACAGCTGACGTCACGTTAACATGTATTATTTTTTACAAATGACTGAATAATGAATACACATTGTTTCTGGGTTCGTTGGTTAAAAAATAATATACTTATAATATATTTTTACTCAAAAAAAATTAAACATTAGATAATATCACTGTGTACCTAAATTTCTTTCTTATATCGGCTTTATTTTGGCTAATGACAATATTACCAATAGTATAAATATTAAATCAATGCCGCAATTTATTACCAGAGTAAAAACATGAAAGAATTCATTCATTATTATTAATTTATGAACCAAAAACCGTCACGAAACTATGTATGTGTCTATCTAAGATAGTTGCATTCATTTTTAAATAAAAAATAACATTAAAAATACATTTAAAATCATAAAAAAACACGACATCTATCTCACTCACTTATCTCAAAGCAACATAAACCTAATTTCACTTTCAACGAATACAGATTGGTCATAGATCTAAAATAGATTTCTAGACCTAGTTAACATAATACAAACGTCGAGTCGCCTAGGTCATGCTCTAGACGTGACGTGTGCTGTGACGCGAGGTGTTGTAGCTCCGCCCGTGAACTCGGGCGTTTGAATCTTGACCGTATTCAATGATATCTTTAAATATGTATAAGACAAATGTAACTGTAGGCTGTCTGTACATAAAAATTATTAGAAAAGTTATTATAAATGGCATTTATCAATGTTTTTTGACTGTTTGTCTGTGGTTTTTGTCGTTACAACTTAACGTACGTAACTTTCCTTAATGTTCAGTGTTTATTTTATTTGAATCGGTTCATAAATATAAAATATCTATATTTCAAAAAGAAAGTCGTGGGCGCGTAGGACCTAGCGTGACATCTCATTCTCATAGTTTGAAACCGTTTAAGAGATATTGCGTTTTGTGTTGTCTAACAATAATCATTTTTTTGTTAAAAGCGTCTCAATAGCATCACGTTTACTTAAAAATGTTAAAATTTAAAACTATCATTACAACATTTACAGTAAAAATTTAGTTTAAGAGTAATGATATTAAAGTACAATACTTTGAAACGTCCACATTAACACAGACGCATAAACTGACAAACACAAATACAAGCATTTATAATAAACTTAAAACTCACAGAAATTGCTATCTCGTTAACGCTCTCTAATTATGTCGAAATAATGCATAACCGGCCATTGTTTGCCCAAAAATCTTTTTGAGCAAATCTCAAAAATGCAGATGGCGCAATTAAAAAAAAACAACACGTCGGAACCAAAAACGACAAGATGGCGGCCCTATTTAGATCCTGCCTTCTATTGGCGCTAGCATTTAAAAATGGAATGCAATGTCCTTGGCGGAGTTCGTTGACCTTCCGATGCATTTTGGCGGTTTTCCATTAGCAGCCATTTTGCCGTAACCGCCATCTTGTCTTAATTTAGGTTTTAGACCATCAGATCTGATGTTAGGGTGTATATTTGTTTACTTGATTGTTGTGATGCATTTGCAACTGCCGCATCGTCTAGTTTATCTAATTTCGATTTTATTCCGTGAGCATAAAGTACATTTTTTGTTTTATGAAAATTTCTGATTATTACTCACAGCTATTCAATTTTCGTCCATATTTTAGGGCTGTAAGGTGTAAATTAGTGTGTAGAAATAAGACAGGCAGCCGAAGTCTTATCATGACCAGTGAAGGTGAGCTAGACAGGGAACTTTTTCATTTTGGTAGCATTTTAGTACTTATGAAGTTTTCAAAGGGCTTAACTTATTAATTTAGTTAGAAGTACGTTGATTGTTAAATGCTTGGGTTTATTAATTTAATACAGTTTTTAATGGACATACTGAAATGACGCTGTTATGGCAGTTTAGACGTGGTTAATGCTATATATTCTGGGTTCGAAGCGTAGTTGACACAAAAAAGGCGTAAAAATTTTACACTTGGCAGAAAGTATGATTAAACGAAAAGTGGAGAAATCAGTGGCCGTGTTTTAAGTACTCATCACGCATGATACGGATACACAATATATTACTACAGCAATATATTACTATAGCTACAGCAGAATTAACTAAATACTTAAAATTTCTGTTTTACGCCCTTTTTCAGCTTCATCCTCAATCTAATATATAATAGGGTAGAGATAAGGAACCTATTCCTAAAAAGTGTGGAAATGAAAATAATTCAATCTTCCGAGTGGTAATCACCGGTAATCACCTTCGCCACGATGGCGTCGTCTTTCCTATTGCTTAGGGTTAGTTATAGCTAAAATTATTATCTTTTTGGTGGAACTAGAAATACACTGATAAATACTTTTATTTGAAAAACCGGATACACCTCAAGAATGTTTCAATTACACTTTCCGTATGCATTAAGAATAACAATTAATATATCTCATCTCATTAGTAGATTCTGGTCACGATACTGTCTTTATTTCTGAGGAACGCAGATTGTTGTATATAGGTATTTGTGTAAGGCACCGACCGTGACCGTCTCTCCGTTTTAGACAATCCCCTGTATTAGTGGATACATTTGAAAGTCAAATATGAAAAAGACCACATGGTGAAATTGGGATATGCCTGACTGAGTGGTATGGTAGTTTAAATTTCAGACAGAGCAATCCTTATCTACGAATATATTTAAAATTCTTTCATTACTAAGTAACTGACAGACAATGCGCAGATGAAAGTACTGGACTTAAAAGTTGTAACTTGGCGTATTGGTAGAATAGATAACACTCCACTGGAGCATTGAGAAAAGATTCTCGGGTATGCCTCAAGACAGGAAATCAACGGGTTTCCATTTTACCCGAATGACGACTAATGTGTATATATTATTTTCTTGGTTTGATCTCCTGCAATGTCTTGGATTTAGGAGGAAAGTGTGTCGGATGTGGTCGGAGAGTCTTAAAATTAAGTCCACTCTGAAGCTATGACTTGGTTGACTTTCAATTTCTCTAAATTGAATAAAGGAAAGAGAAGAAAATAGAATTCATTGTCAGTCTTTTGCTCAAAAAAAAAACAAAAATCTTAGAAAAGGTGACATTTTTGTTACTACAATAAATAACATATTTTTTCTAAGAACTATATAGACTACTTATGGATTTTCCTCAATTGTATAACAGCAGTTGCCGTATCTTGTGCAATACTGTAGAAAGCTAGCCTAGCTTTGTTAGGCACGTAGCAATGATATAGCTGACATTTGTATTAGTTGCCTTATAAATTAGAAAAGAGTGAAAAACGTATTAGAGGCAGTCGTTGATTAGACGCGTCTAGTTGTAACGCGACGCGCCCCGATTTCTATTCATGGAAAAGAAAGATTTTCATTACATCGCTACAGTCAACAGGCAATTTCTCGATAATTGGGTGTTGCTAGGAGAACAATATATCTTAATATTTGGTTTCCTCTGCCTGTTCTGCCTCAATGCGGGAGACCTTACAAAAGCAAGAAAACAAAGTGATTCATCATAATTTTGAATTCTTCTTCATTGTAGAGACATTATAGAAATTAGTTAAGAGCTTAAAATTAGTCAAAAATTATAGGAATAGGGCGAAGGAATCCATAGGAACTTATACGCGGAAAAATGTTCCTTCCGGTGTTCCTAGAACGACTTTAAAAGGGTTAATGTACAGTTTAAATTACATAATATACAAAACATAATATGTATATTGGAATTTAAATATAATTATTATTAGGTCTTGACTTAACGACAAAAGGTAAAGTCTCGTTTTTTCCCACTTTCATGCTCTAAAGAACCCAAATGCAAATTTTAGCGTTCTACGCCGCTTCTGTGCTTACCAATCAACATTAGAGCACTTCCATTTATCAATTTCTATGAGACTAAAATATAGAAAAAATAAAATTCCGCCCAATAACGAAGCTATAAGTACATCAATCAATCTAGCCTTTATAGGCTTTATGAAGTATAATGCATATATGTATGTATGTACTCGGCTAGTACTCTAAAATACACGCGGCGAGCCATCTATTTCAGAGCTTTCGATAAAAAAACATAAAAAAGCACGTTTTATGAATGGAACTGGCACGTATGTGGAGCTTTCACGAAAACTAGGAAACTAGGAAAATACTGAAAATGTTCACTTTAAATCTAAGTGACTATTTGGATTTATGGATTGTTTATTATTATTTATAGTTATTCACATTGTTATTAGGACGGAGAAGTTTGTCGCGAAAATTATTTAGTCGTCGTTAGTCGTTAATGAAAAGTCATACTTAGTAGGCGGGAGGTTTCGAATTCTATTCCCTGTGTAATGTAGATACGTTAAAGTAGATACATGATTAATATGGAATTGATATAATGTGTTTATCTGTTATGCATATTTATTTATATATATTTAAGTAAATACATTGTATATAGAAAAATGATTGAATTTTGAAGTATGTACTCGTATATATGTTTATCAGTACAGGCTATGCTTAAGGACACAAAGAAAGGATTCTATTTTTGTCCACTTACTCTACCATTAAATAAATATACTTCAATTTTTAATATTTTTTTTATTAAACAAAAATAATCTTTCAATGTTTCAAATAAATATATACGCCACGTAATGTTTTGAAAATGGGTCGGTGCGTCGTATACGGAGTGTCTTAACTTAAATTTCCTCTCTGTAAGCGGGAAAAATAAAAAAATATAATTTATCACTATACTCCACACGCACTATAGTTGTACATGATGACGTCAAAGCCACGTGCATGACGTCACGCGCGCCGTCACGACACGTGTAGTACGCATTGTTAGAACTAAAACCTATCTCATTCATATTCCTAGGCTTCACTATTGTTCTAGGTATAATATAAACACTAACTTTCATTTTCATATAACATTCGATTTCTAAGCGTGTATCGCAATAGAGTATTGCTTAGACTTTTAGAGGGAGAAACGTAGTGGTTTTGATTATATAGGCGATGGATAGGAGTACGATTCCCACTCACAGAAATCATCTCCTGTAACATACAACGCGTTGTTGGGTTCCGCAACCCACCACGTAATATCTCTCATGTCAGTAGGCTACAAGCACAGAATGGATTATTTTAACACTACTACGAAGTATATTATACTACACAATTTCTTCACTATAGCTACAATAGCAATAACGCAATGTCTCCAAAATTGAGTGGTGAGTGGGAAACGGAGAATCTTAACACTAGGTCTTCCCACTGCCTAACACGGTATATGGGCTATTTGGTATACAGCATGAATATTTATTCAATACAATTTAATATTTATTTTCACTCAAATTTTCTTATTCAGATTTCTAAAATGAGGTATATTTGAAAAGCTACCTACAAAATGTTTTATTCTAACCCTTTCTAATCATGTATGCGTTCGGGGAAAGTGACGCAAACTAGGGGTGCGTTTAATTTATTATGAGCCCTTCTCATTAGTTACATTTTAGACAAAAAAAACATAATTTACGAGTACATAAATTTCTGTATATATTTTTATACTAATATTAGAAAGATTAAGATTTTGGTTAAAAAATATTTTTATGTTAAAATACCTATTCGACAGTCGAAAGACGTTATCGCCGGTATAGACTAGTTTATTTATACTTAACATTAGGTATTATTTACTAATTTAATTATATTTAATAAAAATATCTTAATAAGTTGTTTTTAGCCTTCACGCTGTTTTCTGTATCAGGTTAAGTAGAAGGAACCTAGTGTTAAGACACTCTATTCCCTAGTTCCCGCCCAATTTCGAGACTTTGCCTGTTGAATAGGGAAACGCATCGCCGCTCTTTGTCTTGTTGACACTCACAACGTCAGCTAGGTTCAGTTCACCACTGGATAATATCTATTCCCCAATAAAACACTATACTTTCCCTATACGTGTTAAATATTTCATTTACACGAGTAGGAATCGAACCTACAACCTTAGCGTTTTTATTGACGATCTCATAAGTATGTATATAGAAAATAAAAAATCTAAATGTCTGTAACGCCATAACTAAACTTATTGTAATGATACGCAAATAAACATAGTGTTTTGACTTTAGCAATTTGCAAGTAGACATCAGATAAGTTTCAAGGATGAGGGTAATGTACCACTACAATTGTAGTGCTTGAAGTCTGCTGGCTGATCTAGATATAGAATTTAAATTAGCTTTGATAATATATCAGAGGCACCGATTGTAATTGTAAACGCAAGGGTTGTAGGTTCGATTTCCATTTTGTGAATTATTTTCATTCCCTCGCTCTCGTAATACGGTAGAGAGCGTGGCGTCGAGTTTTATCATTTGACACGTAGTATCTCGAAAAGAAGGTGGCGGAGGGCGGAACGCAAAGTCTTAGTACTAGGTGTACTGATTTCTGAAGAATAAGGCTTGAATTTAAAATTAGCTTGAAATAAAAATATACTAACACAATATTAAAATTATATTTATTAAAAGTTCGAAAACTTAGTAGATAAAGTCGCATATTGTTATCGGACTATGACGAAATTATTTAATTATATGGTTTTTACTAGGAAAATAAGTTCCTACCTATGTGGTAGAGGGAACTTGGGTGTCTAGTGTTAACAAACTTCATTCTCATTAGGACACCAATTCTGGTTTGCTGTATCAATAGGCTTAACGCAATTTTACAAATTCTTCACCTACATTTAATAAAATGATAATATTATATTACCACGAATTAAATAGTACCCACAACTATCGAACTAATAAATATATATAGTTTCCAATGCACAGCGACGGACATATTAGTATTTTTTTCTTATATTTATTAGTATTATAAGCTCGCTGCGCATACGCTCTCCACCTCGTCAGCCTTGAGTTGTTTTTTTATCTATGTAGGAAAGTAAGAGTCGTAAGTCTATTATATATTTGAATACTCGATTAACCTTTGCCGTTTTGTATACAGGTTTTAGTTAAGTAGATATCTTGTGACTTTGTGGCGTTGTGGAAAAGGGTGACTGAAAATGTAGCGGTTGTCGGCTCAACACTGTCTTGAAATTGATCGGAGAGTGGAAAACGCAGTGTCGTAATACTACATTTTCTCTGCCTACCCTACTATATGCAGGATACAAAGTGAAGCTAAAAAAATAGAATCTTAGGAAAGGAAAATTTTGACACTAGGTTCCCCCCTAGTATGATCAGGATGTAGGCGTAGCTAAAAATAATAATAAATAAAATTAAGCAACTCTAAGAAAGAGTCTTTAGGGTCGTCAAGCTTATCAACTCAATAATTTGTGAAGCTTTCTAAAGATTGTTCGTTAGCTGTCTAAAATCCGAGACATTGCGTGTTAAGTGGTGGAATTTAAAGCAGCGTTTTGTTTACTACAGCAAGATATTGAAAATAATTCATTCATCCATAATGAGGATCGAATTTACAAACATCGCGTTTACTTTAAATCCTACTACTATACTGAAAAGAAAAAAATCATTCTGTACATTCAACGGAAGTTGATTATAAAAATATTTATAAATAAAGACATAAAAGAACACTTTATGTTAATAACTTAAGTAATTGCATCTTTGCATAAGGATCTGGTATTTATTGATTTTAAAGTAACCAAAATAAGGCTTTTACAACAGTTTATTGTTTTTTCTTTAAATTGTTAAAAAACTTTGAATACACGTGATTGTTTTCCAAATGAATTGGATAAAGCAGTTACGCCGTCATTGTCACTTAGTGACGATGACCCAGAGGAGCTTCCACTTTGACTTGGCTACCATGGACGGTGGCAACAAATGTGGTCATAGTATCGCAAGGACGTCATCTCTGAGACCCTAACAAACCTACATTAATATACATACACTATTTCTTATTCTCTAACGGATCTGTATGAAAATGATTAAAAGTTATTATTTTAGAAAAAAAAGAATTCAGCGGAAGTGAAAAACGGGAGCGTCTAAATTGGCTCGGAGTGCCTTGACATTAGGTTACCAGATTCCCTCTGCCTTCCCTGCTATATGCAGAATCCAGCGGGAAGCTAAACAAATTATAATTTTAGAAACTTTGCATTATAATTTTCGGTTGGCATTCACGGAAATACACAATTATTGACATTATTGATATTAGTGACATTATCAATTATCCGCAATTGTAATCACTTTGTTCTCTTTTTAACCGACTTCTGTAAGAATTTTGTTAATAATCAACTTATAAGTAATTAAAGAAAAAAGAATGCTTTTGAATCAAACATTCATATTAGCTTTAAGCCTTCACGGACTACACAATCAATCAGTACAGTATTCAATACTTTTAAGTCTAACAAATCGCGCCCTTTAGTTCCCACCTGACCTCCGTCAAAGTAAACCCGCTGGTACAATCTATTTTACACCTTATCATGACAAAAATAAAGTACATTTTCTTATAAAAGTGATAAATTGCATACGAGAATAGTATATTCGATAGTAACTCTTACATTTTACTCTTAAAGTCGTATTTAACTTAACGCTTAACATTTTGAGTGACACAATAAAACGTCAATCTCATTTTAAACCTTATTTACAAAGAATAAAGTTATTTTTGGCATAAATTCATTAAGTCTCAAGGTTATCCAAAGACAAACTGCACTTTTCCTTGTCCCTTCATGTGTGGAGATGCTTTGGTTAACTATAAAAGGGCTATCGCTATGGTTTTTTTCCCGGTCTATAGTCTATAGCCGAAATTTTTGTAGAGTCTAGTCTTTTTGTCTAGACCTTTAGAACAGGTTCATCTAAAATTCTATAGAGCACGACTAGAGAGTAGGATGCGAGCATTTTGTGTTGTATTTGATGTTTTATTTTAGGTTTCTTTGCGATGTATTCCGCATATAGCAAGGTAGGCACCTAGTGTTTAGATATTCCGTTTCCTATGCGCCGTCCTGTTTTGGAAATATTGAGTAACATGTTAAGTGGTGAAACTCTACGCCGCTCTATGTCTCGTTACCACAGGATGAAAATAAATACAAATAATTTATCCAAGTGGGAATATACATATTCGTGTTGGCCTTAAAACGATGACTGAATTTATCTTAAACTTATTCTTCTACATTTTGTATTTTTACGCATTTTCCTACACCATAAGCTAAGCAAAAAAGGCTTAGTGTTCACTCCTTTCTCCTCACCTGAATTCGAAACATAGTGTAAGTGTCTTAACACTAGCTTCCCAGACATCTTCTACCTACCCTGCTATGTGCTGAATATAGCGGGAAGCCATAAATAAAGCTAAAGAGTTTACTTGGTTGAACACGTTTGAAAAATCCTTTCTGTCTTGGATAGTCCAATCATCGAGTAAGGCTATATATAGGCTATGATGCTTAGTTGGCGTTAGTTACCTCAGGAACTTAGAATAATCCTTATCCTTATCCTTGATTCCTGTTATTTCCATTTGAACAAGGGGTCAAAGCCGTAGGTAAATGCTAGTAAACTCTAAAGCATTTATACTCGCTCGAGTCATTCACTAAATTGATCTTGAAACCGAAATTGACATTACAATATTGTAATAGATAAAAGACCACCGCTTTGTTAGCCAAAGAAAATTGACCGGAAGGTCTCTATTCGGCAATGTGAAACCAAGCGTCATATAGTTCCCATTCTTGAAGAACAATCTGCGCTTGTTGTTTAATTTCTTTTTTTCTTAAACATAATAGATAATAAATAAAAACATCTGAGAATATAATCATATAATGATAGATGAACTTGCACTATTTTAAAAATATGATTGTATATATAATAGTACAATTTCGTCTATAATTATACTTTATAGATTTTTAGAAGTAATATACATCCACAATTGAGCCAGACCAGCCCTATGTTCAGTGATTATTCAGCTGATTCCCACTAGGGGGAAAACAAACTGAAGCGGAAGTCAACTCACTTCCGCTTCTTAACTTGCAATGTCTCAAATTTGGATGAAACGCGCTGATGCTAGGTCCTCTCTGCCTACCCTGCTATATGCGGCATAAAACGTGGAGTCGAAGAAGAAATATACGAGTATATCCCATCGACAAGGAAATGAGTCTGCAACGATCATACATTTACACAAGTCCCAACTGCGCCTGCGCTAGTAATTGAATAATCTAAAAATAGATGGGAAAAGTAAGAGCTGTCTCGATTTTGATATAACATTATTTTAAAATTATTTGCGATTTTATGAGACTATTAAGTGAAGCTAAACTTACTGCTTGACAAATAAAAGTTGTATTTACTAGTAATAGTAAATTTGAAAAAAATCTTGTTTTTCCAAATATATTTTCTATACAAATAGTACGGAAGATGTATTTTAAAAAGCAATATTTTATTGTGTGATTTGTTCTATCACTTAGAAATATATGTAGTACACTTAATTATTCATCTCTATATTAGTCACTGACAGACGACGCACAAATGAAACTACTGGACTTACAAATTTTAAATTTGCCACTTAGGTAGGTTAGGGAGTGTAGGAGAGCACTAAGAAAGCATATCTCGAAATACATAGAAAACGAGAAGAAACGAGATTTTTTATTTTACCACTCGTCACAAAGTTGCAGGCGACTACTCGAAATATATTTTCTTAACATAACAGAATCTCATACAAAATTTCCTGTTAGAATTTTACGTCTTATATTATGATTGAATTTTCCACTTTAAAAGAACCTTTTCTTTTTCTTATTAATAATAATATTTAAAGTTTTAGTACATGGGAAAAATAAATAAACACGTTGCCATTATTTATTTACTAATGATAAACTATAACACACTAATATATGGATGATATTCATCAATTTTAGGTTTCATCTCCCAGCGAAGTACCTACAACATATTTTTTTTTATATTCACGCTATACAAAGCAAAAAGTTTGGCGGAACTCAACGCGATACTTTGTATTCTTAACAGAGCGAGGATATGAAAATATTAAATAATTACTACAATTTACTCTATTGAGTGGGATCTATATAGCACCCAGGAGATAGATTAGATATTTACAGTAGTGCGGTTTACAAAACAGGCGGAAAGTATTAAAATTTAAATGCAAAATATATTAAGTCTGCAGAAAACTATATAGTAAGATTATTTACGTCAGATGTTAAATATAGGACTAACCCACATTTAAAATAAAAAGACAAAGAAATGTGAAAAAAGTAAAGTACTGGGGAACGCGTAATGGCGCCACATGTAAGTATTTATAGTCTATGCGTTATGTTATATTTTATCTGTGCAAGCGCATGGCGGATGCATTTTATTGAAAGATTTGCAACAGTGAAAAATTAAATAAAAATTATCTGGTCTCTTATCTCTCTTCATAACTATAAAAAAATATATAGAGACACACACAGCTTTTTTTTTACAATGCTTATTTTTTCTTAGATTTATTACTAAAAGCTTTCATTTAAATAGATGTGAGCTTGTTTTTTTTAAATCAATTCTTTTTAGGAACCTTGTTAATTTTTCCCATGAGAGTAAGCTTAAATAGAAAACTAATCACTTCACAGACAATTTATTGGATATTTTTATTAAAAAAATTGTTAACTAAATTTTACATATACCCAAACGTTAAATTTTTAAACGGAAATTTTTAAACTATGTAGCAATTCTTTTTAATTACACAAAATAAAGACTACTAAAAGTTTTACAAAAGTTATAAAAAACTGCATACAATTTTCAAATTTTCGAATGTGCAACAACATGGCGGTTGCGCCCGCGCACTTTATAGGCTTCGAAAAAAACACAAAAGCAAGATGGCGGACTTTCTCGGCAGTGCCTAGTGACGCTGACGTCACTGGACGACGTGTCCTTGTGTCTAGCATCTAGTTAGTATATTTAAAATTATTATAAATTATATATTTAAAGCTAAAAAGTGAGTTTTACTATACGTGAAAGTCCTTTGTGTTGAAAGAAAATAATTTGCAAGTACAATAAACTAAATATTTTTTTTAAATGATAATGGAAATAAAAAAAACAAAAACATCTACTTACCAAAACCAAAACGAACCAAAAAAGTCACTAGAGTCCAAACAAAATTCTAAATCATAAACACAACACGACACAAGTCACTGCAGCAGTCTTTGATATTTTATTTAAAAAAAGAAAAAAATCTTGAATTTGCAAATTTTAAAAAAATTATGCCATAATAGAGAGGGTGCTGTAAAAAAATTAAGATATAAGAAATAAAACACTTAGCCCGCCGACAGAGACACAACGCTTGTTGGCAATAAAAATTCCAATTAGATTATGACCAGCGCGAGTTGGAAAACTTAAATGCTCAATAGTAGAGATGTATTTACTAGAGAATGATTAAAAAATTACCAGCAAACGTTATAAGCCGAAAAATCTAACCTAACCTAACCCTGTCGGGCGGGCGACTGGCGGGCGTGTAGGGGCCGCATTGCCAAATATTTTTTTTGCATCTCGGCCGAATTATGCACTTGTATGCGACTTACGTCGTCCCTTCATTGTAGTGGTGCGACGTGTACGGACACCATTTTTATACGATGCTAGTGTGTGTGACACACACACGTGGGGAACAAACGAAATTTTTATCAGTGTGCGTGTCCCTTTGCTTTGGTTTCCTTTAAAATTCGACGTGTTATGTAAACATGGTGAATTTGGTGATTTTTTTATTTTGGACTAACATTAAAATGTTTAGCCCTAAAAGGGGTCGACGCCCGTTGTATTTTTCGGGAACTCTGACTAATTCCGGCGAGAGGATATCGTACAACGTACACCATCGTACAAAGCCGACTGCAGTCGCTGCGCAGGGGCATGCAAAAATTCAAACATTGCATTGCATTTGGAAAAGCTATCTCGCGTTGGCCATTGTGTACTACCTCGTGCCGATAGCCTTGGATGCGTTTATTTTTATATTATTGATGTAAATCACTGCAATGATAAAGTGCAGTAGTATCGTCAAATCGGGTGACTGCTTGTTTAGTTTATGCTACGTTTTATAGTCCTTTTTGTTTCTACCAAGACATATTCCGAGCATACGCGCTCGTACCCTTCAACGGAACCGGCAAGGTCGTATTAGACTCATCTATTAATAAAATCTTTTGTGTACAAAATATAAAACGACCAACCTTTTATATCATTTTACGTGGAATTTCAGTTATAATTATCATAAATAATAATTAGCGCTGAATACAAGCGAGTCCATTACACCCGAGGGTGAGTTGTTTAAAAAATAGGTGTACTAGAATACTTTTTACATAATTTAACACTCAAATTGTTAATAAAATGTGCTATAGAATATTTTTTATTAGTCTGCCGCATACAGTGGAAGAAAACTACTGATACGTCACTACGTTCTCCACATCGTATCCAGCTTTTTATGTTGAACAGTACCTACGAGTATTACCGAACTCTATCAACATAATCATATGAATAAGAGACATGAGACATTACACAAGAAATTAAGGGTGCAGTAGGACAGTATCTACTGTAATCGCGATAATCGCGGGTTCAATCCCCGCTTAGGGGAATCGTTAATTTTATATTATTTCTTTTCCCTGCTCCGACAGACAAAGCGCATCGTCGTATTGCGGCCGTCAACACACATTATCTCAATCTCTTTTGCACGCTGATTCTATGAGTTTCTATTTTGATTAAGTTATTTTGTATTTAGATATATTTATTTTTATCTTACAAAAAAAAATATTATTCAAGAGTTATGTCATTTATCAAGTTTAAATAGACGGGAGAAAATAATAAAGAGATTCGTCTCTAGGTTCTCTATCATCTGTTCTAAATATAATTTCATTATTTTTTGTATCTTATCGCTTTTCACCTTTACTAATAAAAAATATATATATATACCCAAAATATATTTTCCTAAACTAAATATAAATCAAACTAAACAAGCTCACTAGAACATGTACGCTTCAGTAAACTTAACGCACAGATTACGGCGTCTAATAAAAAAGGCTCCCAACAAAATGGAGCAAAAAATCCGTAAAGGTCAACTGGACTTCACAGGTGCCCTAAAAATAGAATAAAAAATACAAACTATCACACACTGACCGGACACGTAGGGAAATAGTGGGTTAGGACAGGAATGTATTGCGAATAATAACCAGTTTTTTCCTATATTTTTTTACATTTTACCCAGTAGTTAGTTATTGATGCTGGTTACTTAGAAAGTATTTTATTTTGTATTTTTTAATTTTTACAAGCCTTCGTGACGCAATTTTACAATATCTGATTATAAAATCGATCGTTATGGGTTCAATCCCCATTTGAGGTGTCGGTGAGATATATTTAAACTATTTGCTTTTGTCGCTCCTGTAAGACTAGGCTATGTTGGAAATTAATATATAAATCACTCATATTCTGATAGAACACGCGTAGAAATTTTTCAATAATTATTTTAGTTTTTTTTTGTAAAAGTTAAAAGATTTTTTTTATATTTTGAATAAAATCTTACTAGACCTAAAAAGATCTTATTGGAATTCTTGAACTTAAGCATCGGCATTGTGTGACGTGCACCTATATAAAAATGCTCTTGATTATCAATAAATGAAACTATTATTTTCCTTTCTTGAGATAAAAACTTTACGTTGTTTGTTCAGACGTATAATGTTTCTTTGCTGATAGATAGATTTATAAATTTGGCGTACGTGAACTCGATGATTACTAAAGTACTATCCAGTACTTGTCGTGATCACTATATACTTACGAGTTTTAAACATTAATTTCTATGTAATATTTTTGATTTCCTCGTTATTGTAAGGAACGGAGTAGACACTAACACTAGTAAGACTACTACTACGTTCCTAGGTTCCCACTGCCTACCAAGTCTAGTACAGCGCGACAGTAAAAACATATATATATATATATTTCAATAAAACAATTTCTATTTCCAAATAAAATAAAACAAAGCTAAATACAATTGAACAGTCGAAATCGCTAATTTGAAATACCTAATAGGTCTGAAACGTCCAATAGCGGTTAGTTCATACAATTTTAATAAGAGAAGAACGAATCTATCCAGTTAGTTGTCTATATGTCAATTATAATATAGGTGTACGTCGATTGGTTTTGTATTTTTAACCTAATTGTTGCTAATTGCATCTGTCTGTTAATTAATTTTGTATACACTTTGCTCTGGTAGTACGGTGATGTTTGGTGACAGACTGACTGTTTCAACTTTTCACAATTTAACGTGATTGAAAGTATTGTATTGCTTATAAAGCGTAAAGCTTTATAAGCAATACAATACGTCACATTTTTTACTTTAACATTACATTTTTACTTTTTACTTTAACGTTACATTTTTTAATTTTAGGGTTCCGTACCTCAAAAAGTAAAAACGGAATACTTATAGGGTCACTTTGTTGTCCGTCTGTCAAGATGCATGTATGTCGAGACTGCGTCAAATTATCAAGCTGAAATTAATATTGAACATTAAGATCTACGATTCCTTGAAGCACAGAAAACACAAAGCTTCTAAATCAACGCAACCAAAAGATAAGAGCATTTTTATTGCTTGCATGCTGGAAAAAAAATCGAAAAGTAAAAGCTTATCATATTTCATAGAAAATAAGAATTACAAATTTTCATTTTGTATAGTGCATATACCCGCAAACTTAAGTTCGTAAACTTTATTAAGTTGTACTTCCCACTGATCTACAATCCTAAAATTGGCAAGGAAGCCTCAGTGGGCAAATCCGACTCGCTCTGTACAGATTTTTTAATGAAACCTAGGTTAGCTGATCGTGACGAACTTTACATAATATCCTTGCATTAATACAAATATTTACTTTAACGAAGACAATAATGTTTTTTGTCCAATATCCAATATATTTGTAAGACAAAAAACATTTAAGTTCCGACTGAACAAATTGAAAAAAATAAAGTTTTGTGTAACTTAATTAACGTTATTAACGTTTTTTCACGCATAGCGATGTAGGCGGAGAGATCTCTGATTAAGGCAAATCTTACTCTTATTTCTACGTAATTTTTTAAACGTCGCGTGTTGAGTGGCGAAACATTCACCTTCGCTTTCCATTGTTTCTATTTTCAGGGCGAAAAAATGTAAATAATGATGTTTCGATGCAACTTACAGACATTCAGACATGTCTCAATAAAATAGTACATATATTCATAAAAATCCTACACTTTACTTACACAAATAATAATAATGTTCGAGTTCTAAACAAACATAATTAAACGTTATATATATGTAACTATAGTGTAGTATAGTATAGTATAATATAAGCATTCAACACATGCGCAAGCGCATTAGACCGATAGCGCAGGGTTGTCGGCCGCTCGCCCTTGTTAGAAAAAGGACGATTCGTATAACCATACGTGCTACGTGCTAGTGACTCCGACTTGGAGATGCGCAACGAGTCACTTAGTGACTATAAATTATGTAGCTTAGTCATTTCTGGACTGCGGTCTATGGATTCGATTCTCGTCTAAAGCAATTATTTATTTGGTATATATTTTAAACATGTTTGATATATTTTTGTACAGCTTAAATTACTTAAATTCTAATACAAATTTTCATTGTAATTATAAATATAAACTACTGGCTTTAAACCCACGATATATTATCGTTTAGTTTAGTTAGTTTAAGTTCCTGAAGTAACTGTGCCTGCAGGTACAGAACTGTCTTATAATATAGCTTCCTCGATAAATTGCTTCATTAGTTCTTGAGATTAGCGCATTGAACCAAAATAATTCTTTAGCTTAATAATATTAAATATTGGTGTAGTACCTACACGTTGATGTACATTTTTGCAAAAACTTTTTAATCCTCAAATGAATATTACTTCTATAATATTCTGTAAGTAAATATTGCTTAAAAACATAATAAGTTTATAAATGATTAATGCTTTTTTATTGTTATCTACTTTTTTTAACATTACTTGCATTTTAAGCTTGATACTTCACTACGTTCTGAACTTTTAATTTATTTGTAATAAAAATTATCGAGAGGGATAACCACCGTTTTTTTAAATATTATATTTTTTTGCTTTACGCTTTATCACGCATAGCAAGGTAGGTATGTCTATAACATAGCATGGTACAATGGGACACTCCGTTTTACACTTTCATTCTTATTGATTTATATATATTTTTTCAGCTTTACGCTGTGTCCTGCATTTAGCAGAGTAGGCACAGGGAGCCTAATGTTAAGATACTCTCCTTCCTTTGCCATATTCTGGAGGCACTGTGTGTTGAATTATTTAAAAGTATGCACTTATCGCAGCGCTTTGTCTCGAGACCACAGCGAAGAGATTAAAATATTAAACATTTCATTTCCTCGAGTGGGAGTCGAATTCACAACCAGGTCGCGTTCACATGCTCGTGCCCCTGCGCTACAACTGGCCCCAACGGTATAATGATATAATTATCATTTTAACGTTATAAATATCAACATAAGACTAATTTATTTTAAGCTTCTGCCCGTGGGCAAGGTAGTGTCTTAACACTGCTCTATTACTCCACCTATCCTACTATGTGAGAGCTACTAAAAATATAATTTATATTTTATTACTATTACACGTAAAGAACCCAAAATCCTTTGTCATAATCTCTAACAAATAATCTTCGCTACTTCTCGTCGTATACGTGTACGCACACATGCGCACGCGCAGGTTCGTAGACACTTTTGTTTCGGGACACTCGTTTGAGGCGAGGCTTAGGCCTTTTTGTGTTTAGCTTTTTAGTATTTAAATGTACTGAATAATTTCAAGCTTATTTAGTTATGTTTTAGTTTATATTTTTTAATGTACAGTTTTTTTATTTAATTACTTTGTTGAGTTCTAATTTATAGCCAATGGAGGGGATAAATATAACCTCTTATAATAATATATTATTGATATAAGAAAATCCCATTTTTTACCAGTGATGATCCGGATGCTGAGATTTGTATACAAAAATATGAAAAAACGAAAATACAACAAAGAAGAACTTCTGCTTGCTACAGTTGTACTATTTTTTTTTGTGCTAGTACACAAAAACACAATGAACACAATGTTTCGAAATTTCGAGACCTTGCGTGTTGAGTGGAGGGACATGAGGATCCGTAAGCAAAGTCTAAAGAAAAGCAATTTATTTCTCCAAGTGTGAATCGAACGCAGAACCATCGTATTTACAGTCTGACGCTATGGCGCATTACGACGGCTTCAAAGAGGAAAAATATTTGAATTAAAAAAAATACACCCGATCATTAATAAATAGCCTTTCAAATGCATAAAACAATGTTGCTGATGAAATTTTTAATGTACAATGCAAATATTGGCTCGCAATTAGGGAAGTGTACCCGAGGGACGTGAGTTCGCATCCCGATTGGGGCCATGTTGTGCTGCATTCGAAATTAGTTTCTAAAATATTGATAGGGCATTTAACTCTATAGATTTTTTTAGGTTGATAAATACATCTATTGTAGGGATATATAACGTTCCTAGCTTTTTTATTGTTTTTTGTAACTATTGGGATGCCTCACCTTCACTTCGCTTCGCTCTCTGTGTGATATATCGAAAAAAACCTTTTTCGAGGACAGTCGTGGTGCAGGGGCACAAAGAAACTCTTGAGTTCCACCACGCAATACTTCCAGAACTCGGTGGAAATTGGGGAACGGAGTGTCTTGACACTAAGTTCCCTCTGCCTACCTACCTGCCTTTTTTTGATGTCCATCAGTATCCGTCCTGTGTGTCCGTAATTGATGAAGTTATTTTTGAATTCTAAATATTATCAGGTACCATGGTATCACACGTATTTGTATTGTTATTAACAGCAACGATTAATGATACGTAATATAAACATTCCACGATAAATTAACTATCTTCAAGGTATTTTGTTTTTGGGTAGTTCCCGAGGTTAGAGCGTCCAACCAAACAATATAATTTAATAAAGAACGCATCATTACAATCTTTATTCAAAGCATTCAAAATCGCTAATAGATTCGGTCTAACCAAATATAATTCACCTTGCTAGTCCCAATGACACTACAATGATAATTCGTACAATTTAACCTCTACGACATTGGTCTAGGCGAACAGACGGACAAAAACATTACATTCATATGTACTATGTATACGTATGTATAAACAATTGTGAATCTTTGTATGTCATTCCAATTTTGTGAATATTTTATTTGTTATAGATTTTAATTAGGTCTTAATGATATTTTATGAGGCCAGCCATGGCGCGGGAGCACAAAGAATTGGATGGAAAGTGGGGAACAGTCTCTTAACACAAGGTTCTGGCCATGCGGGATACTGCGTAAAGATAAAAAAAGAATACATTAAAAAGTATATAAAAACTCGTGGCATAATAAAATACTCGTAGTTCTACTAATATTTACACATATGCAAATATTTAAAAAAGCCAATGTGACCTCCAGTTTACGATGTCTAGCTCATCTAAGTCTAATTTTAAAAATGCAGGTACAATTTTATATTAGTGACAATTTTAAGTATAGGAATGCGACTTCAAATAAATAACCTAAATATAAGACATTGAATATGAGGTAGACTCAACCCCGCGCTTTGCCTTTAAATTTCTAACATAAAAATACAGTCAATAGACAAGTGCATACATACATACACTTCTCAAAAAACTCAATCTTTTTCTAACGGTTACAACTTATAATATATACAATTGTTTTTCAAATCGCGAGGATCCCTTGGATTCAAGGTTAGATTAGTATCCTGACCTCGTCCACTGCCTTACTTTGGTCCGTAAATGGAAAGAATACACGATTCAGTATGTTTTATTAATGTTTGTAACTGCGAAAACAATGGATTATTTTGTTTTATGTGGTTTTTGTAATACATGAAGATTCAAAAAGGTTTATCTGTTACTGAAAGACGTGTAATTAGACCAAGAAAGCCTTGTTAAAGCACTACAGTCTCCAATTTCCTCCCAATTTGTACACAAAATGTTCTTTTCCACTCCTGCGCGCTTTGTGTTGTTACCAAAGCGACGACGAATTGAAAATTATTAATTCCCTGAGTAGGAACTACTAACACCGTGCCGCTGTGTCACGACGTCCTTAGCAAATCGACTAATTTCTTTTAGCTTCACCAGGATAGGCAAAGGGAGACTGGTAACCTAGTGTTAAAGCACTCCGTCCCCATTAAGGAGAAAAATTAAACATAAACGTCATTTTTAATTATTAATTTATTAACATTTTTTACAAAGACAATCCATGTTTTATTTTGATATATGTACATGTATGTTATATTAAAAAAAAACAATAAAAATAATATCTCCTATACCGTCGACGAGGCTAGCTAGATGGCTGCACAGGTTAGTTTTAAGTCCGAGTCCGATTTTTGTTATAGTTAATGTTTTTCTTGTATATCTAACAATACGCAAAAATTCAAAAAGCCAATTTCGTGGCGATCAAACCGTCGTAGATGCCAAGCAGATGACGTCACTCCTGCACGCATAGTGACTAACTAGTATCTCAGTATTTATAATAAATAGTCAAATTCTGTAGATCCGGATTTGAAGACATTACTTCTATAAAAAGCTCGATTTTTCCCGTGTCCGTGGCAATTTTTTAAAAATCGTTACTTGCTTGATAAATTAGTTATTTAATATTTTAATTTCCTCGCTCTGGTAAAGACAAAGCGCGACGTTGAGTTCCACTATTCAACCCACAATTCCCAATAATTCAGCGGTGCGTGGGAACGGAAGTATCTTAACACTAGGTTCCTTTAGCTTACCCTGCTGTATACGAAATACAGTGTGGAGCTACAAAATAAAAAAAATATAATCTAATAGTTGGCTAGTGGGCGAACACCTACACATAACCACATTACACATGGATGTGTGTGTAAACATAGATTGACTAATGTGTGGGACCTACCACAACGCTACCTGACCTTCAGCTAGCGGCCACTGACACTCGAAACATGCAAATGTATATTTATTTGTATGTTAATAATGTCGATATTAGATTATTATGTTCTTTTAATGGAAATAGTACATTTGATGACTGGTTGAATTATTTTCGAGAATCCTAAAGTTCCAGAAGAAAGAGTTTGAGAAAAAATTGTTATTCTAAAATATAATTTACTCTACATTTTATATATTCCTGCTGAAGATGAAATATATTGCCTTCCAATTCCAGTATTTTATCTGTGCTCTGTCTAATAATCACTCATAAGGAAATATAGGTAAAATTACCTATATTTTTCATTAATTTTATTATACTAAGCACATGTTCACTATCCGCATGTTCCGTTTAAAATACCAAGGAAAACAATATTTAAATGAATCCATTATTAACTTAGTTAATTTAACTCTTATTTATAGATAACGCGTGTTGGGTAACGAACCTCAATGCAACACATAGAAAACTCACATTTGTTTTAGTTTAATTAATTTCTTACTATTATTTATTTCATAACCGTTAATAAGAATATCTCAAATAACCAATATAAGATATCCACCTACACAAAACCACTTTGGCATAATGATTCATAGCGTTAGTTTATTTTTATGAAGTAAGCATGTTTTTTTACGATCACAATTTAATTTGGTGTCAACGTCCCGGCGAGGTCGCGCGGACGGCACTATTGCTAACAATGGTCTAGGTCATGTCCGTTTGAAACAAATATTCTATATAAATTTAAATGTTTGCCTATTTGTTTTATTTCGAATAGGTGTAGAAGTGTGTCCACCTTCTCCCCAATATTCGAGATCTCGCTTTGCTGGCGGAAATCAACACGCGTTATGATTTTTTTTGAATTTCTTACTTTAGTTTACTATTGTTGAAGAAGCATTTAAAAGAAAATGATATCTTAGGTACATTTTTTTCAGTTTCACGTTGTATAGCATGTTGTAGGATAGGCGAGGGGGCCTAGTGCTAAGACACTCCGCTTCCATTGCGTGTTTAGTGGCGGAACTCAACGTCGCGGTGTCCCTGTCGAATATTAAATGTACATTTCGCATAATAATTAATTTGTTACAAATGTATAAATCAGTACAAAAACACGATGCTTATGCTCAATTGTTATTTTTGTACGATGTTTACGAAAGGAAAGTACAAATATAACAATTTATATATATATATATATATATATATATATATACTAGTGTTTTGTTGCGGCTCCATCCCCGTGGGTCGAGCTATGGCTTTTTCTTTATATCCTGCTTAGGCGGGTAAGCGTGCAAAAATATATTCTTTTACTACAAAAATCTTTAAAACTTTCGGTTTTTTTGTCAGCTTATTTTTTTTCTCGCTGTATCCCACATATAGCAGGGCAGGCAGAGGGAATCTTGTGTTAAGATACTCTTTACCCCGCTTTTCGCCGAATTCTCGAGGTATTGAGTGTTGAGTGGTGGAACTCAACACCTCGCTTCGCATTGTTTCCAGAGCAAGAAAATGAAAATATTAAATAATTCTTTTTCCCGGGCGATATAGCTACCCCATCCACGACGGGCTTACTTATATAATATATGGGCTACTCTAATAAAATATATTGTATCCAAAGTATTATTTATTAATCTTGCTCAACTTGACTCTTTCCCAATTTTAATATAATTCATTTATATACAAATATCACGAATGTTTATAAACGTCAAAAAAAACTCAATTCATGAAATCATACAACGTCTATCTTTTATATTAAAATAAGTTTACTTA